>JABFPT010001039.1:15475-30299 GCA_022817245.1 Nixonia krombeini | reverse complement strand
TTGCGCGACCTTTGTAAATGCCTCTCAAAACGCGTTCTTGCATGGAATGTTTTTCGACAAGTCAGTAAAGAAATATAAGTATATGAGGAATATATGAGCCAATTGTTTTGAAAGTGACCTAAGTCCAGTTTTTAAAGAATTATTATATCGGCACGAATAATTGGTTTTCAGTAACTTACAATACATTTTTCGAGGTTTTCATTTTTTTTTGTAAAATGGACTTAGGCCTCTTTCAAAACAATCGGCTCATATGGCGGCTGCGTCGTCCCGAGGAAAAGGTAACCCAATGTTGGCACTGTGACGTTCGTAAAGATGGTGAAAGGGAAAGGCCATCAGAAAGAGCCGCTGCCCCTTTCGCTGCCTCGCCGCACATCCATTAGCAATTTAGGAGCGCGTATGCATACATGCGCTTATGATCGATCTCCTCCCCCTCACCCTCTCTATTCTCCGGCCATTCATGCCCAATGACTCCAGGGTAAGTTAAAAAAGTAAGGACTATGGGCGAAGTTTTCAGGTGAACAAGTTTGGTTGTTACCGTGAGTCGCCAAAGTAACTGATAATCATTTATTTACGACGGTCTACAAACCATTGCAGCATTAAACTACGGAATCCTGTGACTTTGCGTGGCGCATTACCGGGAACGTTATGAATGGCGTGCTCGTTCGTCTATCCGGGCTACGCAAAGCAGGTGACATTCCGCGACAAGTAATCGGGACGAATACCTTGAGATAAACTCGACGACAAAACGGAGAGGAGAGTTTACCGTTTACCGGTAAAGTTTACCGTTGACCGGAAAGTATTTAATGAAACAGAACAAAGCAGCGTCCAATCAATAATCAGGGTAGAAGTGAAGTAAGAGTGACATGGATGTAGACAAGATGTAGACGCGGGAGGGTGTAGTGGTAGAGGGAAAGAGGACTTTCATATATTCCCCTTGAAAAAGTACGTAGCGGCGATAGCGGTGGAGTAGGGAATGGTAAAAGCCGGCGAAAGCCGGCGAATCCGAGTAAAAGATGCGTGCTGGTACAGCAGAGGGACAGTGTCAGAGCGGCGGTGGCGGCGATGTGCAGATGTGACGGTCGCGAGACATAGGCGGAACTAGAAATAAATCTTCCGCGCGCGAGGCGATTGCGCACAGATAGTATTCCGCGCGCGTGCAGTCAGGGCCGCAGTGACCTTAACTCCCCCACCGCCGCACCTCAGCGATGTCCCCTCGGTGTGTACGTAGCCGCTGCACCCGGTGCAACGGGGCAGCTGGGCGAGGGGCGACGCGCGGCAGCGGGAGGGACACGTGCCACCAACGCTGACGTCACGGCTCTATGCACAGCGCTGCTCCGCGTTGCACGCCGCACACGCGCCTCCCTTGCTCTCCTCTGCCTCTACCGCTCACCGAATCCTCCTTCCTCGCTTGCACTCCTGATTCCTCACCTCCCCCTTCGCCCCGTTTCCCACGCCGCCCTTGTTGAAGCCACGCTACGACACACTGCCTGACCGTGAACGCCTTCGATTTTCGCGAATTATTTACCAGAATTGTATTAAAACACCGCCCACAAGAGCGAGACGAATTTTCCATGCAAATGAACAATCCATCCTTTAATACATACACCGTTGTGGTATCGCAATTGCGCTAGGATATATCGTTTGTTGTATTTTGTCGAGAGCCGTTAGCTCTGTGTCCAGTACAAATGACGGATGTTTACATTCAACTTCGGGCTGTCGTTACACCCAAACAACGCGTGGGTCGGTCAAGTGTAAGTCGTGTAGAGCGCCTCTAGTCGGGAAAATAGATGGGACGCTCCAGAATATTGGATGTCTGTCGTTCGAATCGTCTGCGCGTATAAATTCGTGCAGCGCATTCCGACGTGACCGCGGATCATTTGCATCGGCCTTAGCAAGACTCGCTTCGTCAACTCATTGACACTGTACGTGCGACGCCACACAACGGGCCACTTTACGCAAACGTCAAATGGGAATAAGGGAAACGGGATCGCATTGACGTGTAATAACGAAATGCGCGAGTATTTGTCCCCGTAAGAAGCAATCGTTTCCTGAAAGAGCAGCGTCATCCTTTCCATGGAAGTTCGAGGATCAAGCGCGGTGCGGCGAGCGCGCGTGTGAAATACGTCTATGACGGTGGCAAGGTTACGCGGCACGCGCATATCCCCGACCTTAAAACTCTGCCATTGTCTACGCTTCGCATCGCATTGGTAGTAATACTATGTAGCCAGCGCGCATGTGCATCGCCACAGATATGGACATGCACGCCGCAGCCATCGTGTACATGTCGCAAGCACGCGCGCCACCGCCACCGCTGCCTCTGACGCGCTCGAACCCGCTAAAAGATGAACGAGGAGGGCACATTCTCAGATTAAACCCGTTTCCTTCATCCTCGCTGCGTTCTTGACGCCGCTCTCCGTCAAACGATGCATAAACCGGCGTCGCAGAGCGAGGAATGCGCTGCGCCTTCATCACGCAGGAAAAGGAGGTTACGCGATCGCCAATGCGGCGATGATTTCGCACTTGTCAGTTGTGCAAACAATGGGAGAGACTGGCGCAACGTTTTTCACGATCTGATTCACTTCCACGGCATTGGCTTCATTCCGACAGGGCACTGATGAAAACGTTGTTCGCCACAGAGTTGTCGCAAGGCGATTTGTTCCGGATTAAAATAGAGAAAACGTCAGCAATTCCTGTTAAACAGTGGCCTTGAACGCCGTTTTTTCTTAACCTCTTCTTCGATTTTCATGGACTGACGAAGTCGCGCGAGTCTCGCCGACCTGAGATCTGTGCGTCGGCAATGCCATTTCCGTCTCGCTCATGGAATAATGGCCATCGCTCGATTTGTGTCACTGCGCCTGCGTTTTTCATTTCAGTCCGGGGATCCTACGGGTTTGGTTTCGTCGCCCGACGACAGACGCATGAGATGCACGGAAGTGCGGTTTTCATTTTTGTTAATGACGTTAGCGACATTAGTCATTTTGGCGGCGTTAGTGACGTTCATGACGTTCATGACGTTAATGACGTTAATGACATTGACGGTAGTCTAATGTTATACTAAACTTACTTTTTCGACATCGTGGAACTCTGGCGGAGGTGGCGGGCACTCGACGAACTCAGGCTTCGGTACTCTATCGGAAGATACCTCTATACGGTACTGAAACACATACAATGAAAAAAGCATTAATGAAGCGCATAATTAAGAAAACAGAAAGTCTCAGATGTTTAGCACAGCCGCATTTTCAGAATCGATCGGGGTGGAAGACGTGCATAGAAAAAAAACGGAAACGGTACAAGTGTGGGAATCAAATGATGCGCAAGTGTTGGAAGCTAAAGCAGCGGTTGGGGGTTTCCCGGGTTCCCGTTGTCACCCACATGTGGTATGCAGGTCGACCTAAAAACGTCGTTGTCCAATGAACGAATTTCCCTTAAATTTAGCAAGGATGCGCGCGGCTATTTTTGCCGCGTCGAATGGACTTCTTACGTACTGCCGACGCGGGGTGTGTGTCGCGTGTGTGCGCGGTAGCGCGCGTGCGTTCCCGCCGCTTGCTAATTTTACCGTTTGGACGGTGATAATGCGGCGATCCGTGGTCTCTTGCGGAACGTCGAAAATCAACGGTGACGTCGTTGACGTCGATTTGGCTGGCAAGCAGAGCCTCGCCGCGCGCACGGCCACTTGCCGCTTGTCATCGCCCATCCGACGTCCGCCGGGAGAAAGCCAACGAATCGAGGCAACGATCGATGACGTTTGGCTATATGCGCACGATCGCCGCGTTACGAAACGATCGAAAGTGCTGTCGGTCTTTTCACCGCGTTCGCGATCGGTAAAAACCGGCTTCCTAAGCGGCCGCGTGCGCGCCGCCACCGCTGCCGGTCACCGCTGCTCGGTTAACCACCAACACCATTTTTCATTTCTGCGTGACTATCCGCTCGCCTTATGTCAACGACTAACACACAATTTCACATACGTATGCTACAGGGCAAAAAAGACCGAGGAAATTCGGAACTTCAATTCGAATCATTATCCCATCTGCCTCTGTCTCTGATCCCTTGGTTACACGTAATATTATTACTTTATTCGCGGAAGTGACACTTGTCCCATTTTCCCGCATTCCATAATTTCCCGTTATTTTTTACTCTTCTCCTTCTGCTAAAAATATCGAATGCACCTCGAACCTTCAAACATATTTACATTTCCCTTCGTTTATTTTCAGTTCTGGTCCACTGCGTCGAATTGCACGCACGCAGCCCCGTTGCCTCTAAAAATATATTTTCTCGAGTTGTACAAAATGTGCGTGTATATGTATATATACATGTATACGTGTATGTATATGTATATGTGTATATATATATACACATATATATACATATATATATATATATACACACATACATATATATGCACACATACATATACGCCGAATATATCGTTCTTTCGTCGATTATGTTCCACCTGTGACTTTTCATTTACCAAGAAAATGTAGCGTTCTCTTGTCGAGAACAGGTGTATAAATAAACCCCAGTGAGCAATTTTCAATGTCTCTATCAATCTCTATGTGCTAAAATTTAGCGCGCGAGTCTGACACATCGGCGAACAAAAGGTGACGTTACCAACGAGGTGAAAATTGGAAATTGGACGTTGGCTGGACACATTAACGGACCTGTACATTTTCCATGCCGACAATTAGTCACAGCGTGGAAGAGTCGTCGCTTCGCGTAAGCGTGTCGGCTCGCGTATGGGAAGCGAGCGAAAAAACTTGGCTCCATGAGCCGACAAAGACGGATAAGGATCGCGATGCACGCCACGCCCTTCGAGGTTGCGCGCGCGATTCCAATCAAAAAATTGCAGCAGCTGCATGCGCTTGCACGCGCGCGCTTCTTTCAAGGTTTCCGCGATGCGAGGTTAGCGTGTCGGCGCGTTACGTAACCACGACGCTCGTATCACTCTGCCCGACGTTAATTAAATGCCGTCGCGTCGGTTCCTAACGCGGAAGAGGCGGTCGCTTCGGTGAAAACGTTTAAACCCACCCGCACGGCGCACCGTCCGTTCCGTAGAAATTTTTCGCACGCTATTGCCCACTCAAAGCTCGCGCTCCCATCGCAGCCGACTTGCATATTTTTGCTCCCTTGCCTTCCCTGCTCGTTCGAGGGGTTGTTACACTGTACATTTGCGAGATAGTCGATGCAACAGGCGAGAACTATTTTTGGATCCCCGCGAAAAAGCTAATGAATCGTGACCACGCGTTATTTTATTTATTGTCTATTATTGCGCGCTACGCGCCTGTTCCGCTTGTGCCAAGTGCGACCAACGCGTTACGACGGTCAAGAAAAAGTAACGCTTGGATGAGATTAAATAAAGTTGTTTTCATCGTGACCGGTATTCATTATGCAAAGAGTTATGTTACGTTATGCTACGTCTGTTGATTCAGAGAATATTGGTTGAAGAAGGGAAGAACGATATTCGGCATTACCCACGCTTATACTAAGCCAATCGGCTTTGCACATTTCTCTGAAATAAATATGATACAGGAGCATGCAACATAAATGTCCTGAATTCAATTTCTATCTTTAAATTGCAGAAATTGAACTTTCTATTGTAATACTTTGCATGGTATGCAAGCATTTCAGCAAAAATACGACACTTAGGATGTAAGATACGTATGTATGGGCATTGCTGCATTGAAATTAAATTAAATTATTAAACAATGGCGTTAAAGGTCAGACTATTTAGTACACTTGTGATCTTTAGCTGGTCCGGTGAAAGACGCCGATTAAAATGAGGTTTAAAATGAGCGTACCGTTTTACTTGTATGTTGATACATTAATAGTAAGCTGTATGCTTGTCTGTGGAATTTACTTACTTTCTTCTTTCGCGGGTGTTCCTCGAGATAGTCGGGTACGATACCCTCGTCGGTATTGCCGGAGGGTGAACCCGATGTAGAGTTCGGAGGATAGTGTTGCCGATTGTGCGAGGGGTGTGCATTGTTCGGCCATACGCTGCCGTTCATCGGTACACCCTCATCGCTGAGAGGAGGGCTCGGCGTGCCGGTCCTCCATGAGCCACCGCTGCTGCTGCTATTGGACGCACCACCGGCGCCTGGAGACCCCACGACTACGTGACCTACACCTCGTCCTGCCCAGGTACCTTTAGTATCCACAGATGGCAAAAACAACCAATTCGAAGAAATTAATCACCTTTTCGCGTTATGGCGCGCGTAACAAACATCCAATAATGACACCTCAACCCAAATTTCTGAAAATGCATGTCCGCGGAATAGCGCATTCTCTTCCATACAACAATTCATTTTACTCGATATCATTTCAAAACATAGAATTAGAAATCTGCGCGAGTATTAGAGCATCGGAGTCGAGTTGGGGACAAAATATTAATCACAAAGAAAAAACAGTTGCAGCTATGCATCGAACGACTCGCGAGTGGTTTGCGTGACCGAACGAATGTTTAATACCGTAACGCGCATAAGGTTAATAAAATATCGTAAACGAAATCGCTGTTTCGAAAGCCATTGTTTCCCGCCCGATAAAAGATAGTCGGCTTGCACAATCGTCCTTTCACCGCGTCGGTCGCATCGGGGAAAATCTTCGGTTTTAGACCGAGTCATCCTCCAGAGACGTGCAGCACGCGCAAATTATTTCGGGACTTTTCAACGACGTTCTCAAGCGCGCAGTCATTGTTTGACCGGCCGGCGAAAAAAGAAAAAGAGAAAGGGAGCAACGGAAGATAATTATCGGCGACACAAGTCGATATGTCATACCGAGACAGGAATCGCACACGCGCTCGCGCGTGAATCACGGTGAGTCACGCGGCGGTCGGTAGATCGTTTGCGTCCGGCTATCCCAACCGCTACAACCGCCGGGTGGAACTTTGAACCAGCCACGGACAAAGGAAGTGACGGATGGCAAATGAGGCCCGATAAATCCGCTCGGAACGAGAGCGAAAAGTCCGTGAACGATAATAAAGACGCCGCGCCGCTCTTTATTATTTCCCTGTTGCCGGAAGATAGAGTGAAAGTACGCCGCCGTTGAGTCACGTTCCTTTGCGTCAGTTCGTCATTATTTCCATCGTCATTGTGCTCGCCGGCTCTTGTTCCCGCATTTCAAGTTGAAAATCTCGGAACGGACGAACCGGGTCCCGAAACAAGCGCGTAAACTAATGCCGTTATTTCACGCCCTCTGCGAAACGTCGATCCTTCTGGTGAATCGCGACTTGCATCGCGTAATGGAACCGGCGAAAATGAGAAATACGATAAACATGATAAAGGATTTCGATGCGTGGTACAGCTTGACAAATAAAAACGAGATGTCGGATTACGGAAAATAGAGGATGGGAATTCCTCGTGATGAAATACTGACCGTAATTTTGTTGGCAGTGGAATGGCAGTGGGTTGTGGGTGTGGTGCGGGGAGCAGGAGAGCGACATGAGGACCAAAGCGGCCGTGCACTCGTCCATGCAGTCGCCGCGTTCGTCGTGGGGACAGCCCTCGCGTCCGCAACCGTGCATCACCACTCTGTTTTCGCTCCATCCGTCGTTGCTCGAGCTCGTCCTTCGCTTTCGTGACCTGAAATTCGCCTGACATTAATTTCGACAGAAACACTTGGCTCTATCGCGCCGTTGCCCGGCCATGCGAACTTGAGCGTTTAGTCGGCGGCAGAAGCGGCGGTATGCGAATCGCTCTGATGGATTTAACGCGCGAAACGACCATCTCTCGGTACTCCGGGGGTTCGTTTGAAAAATGAGCAAGAGCGAAAGTCGCCGCTCGCACGCGACCGTGGGCGACCTACTTTCCAGCGACGTTGTACGTGCGATGCTTTCCGCGAAGATTGTTCTGCATGGACGACTCGCGCGCATTCCTTTGCAATCCGTGCCGAATACGCATAAGCGCGTAAGCTGACGATCGAGCACAAAATCGAATTGAAAACGATTCGCAGTTGTTGCCTACCCAGTTCCTTGCCGAGAAAAATCGCACAGTGCCGGAAAAGATTTGGCAAAAAGTAACGAATCGACCAGGACACTTCATTTTTCGATACAGAATAAAGATGCAAGGCAACGGAATGCGTGATCGTGCGTCATTTCGGTTTTCGACTTCCGCCATGAGCCGGTAGATCGGCATTCCAATTTCGTTAGCCGCGTATAGTAACAACAGCGCGGCAACAACGTGGCGGCGAGTTACGATAAAAACAAACGGAGGCGTGACGAGTTTTCCGGAATTTTATGGAATTCCGATACAGTTCTCGCAAAATGAAGTAATGACGTTTCCTGCTAAACCATTTGCTGGACAGCATTGTAATTTCGCGTTGCCATCGATCGCCCAACGAGGCCTTCGGCTTCGGGTTGTTCGCGCTTGATGTCAAAGCGGCCAATCCTTGACAACAATTCCGCGGAAAATCGTAAACTGATGCGATCGCGACACTCATGGAAAACGCGTGACACTACATATCCCACTCACCCATCCTATACCACCCTTTGTAATTCCTCTCTAGCACAACGACGGCTTACGTTCCTTTCACTATGCCGCGTTTTTGGCTCATCAAAAACCGACGAATCGTCTCTATCACGCTTAACTTCCTAGACGCGCGACTATCCCCTACCAATCAATATTCCCTGCGAATACACGTCGTTAATCGAGCTGCAAAAAGGAAGAAGAAAATGAAAGTAAATGGAAGGAAAATTACAGCGAGCGAAACCTCTCTCTCTCTCACGTCTTTTCCACGAGGACCGTACGTAATAATTTATCGAATTTCTCGACAAAATCTGATAGAATGCCCGACGCATATCATTTTTCGTTCGACGTGATGTCCGTCGTGATATTTAGTGCGGTATGTAACCGCCTGTCACGAGCGTCATATCCGAGGCAAATCGCATTGTTGTGTTGCCGACTGATTAAGGAGCACGAGGACACGCGCTGCATATAATGCGAGAGAGTCGGCATGCGTTGCACCGCTCTCTCCCTCCCCCCTCTCTCGCTCTCTATCCTCCCCTCCGCCCCTCCATCTGTCTCACGTTCTAGCCAAGCCTTGTGCGTGCGCGTGTACTTGTTTGTATGAGTGTATAATCGGAGTCGTTGTCGCGTCGTCGTAGCCGGCATATCTAGCATTTCACCTACCGCAAAATCGTCCCACGCGTCGATGTCGTATATCCACGGTTCTCCACGTCGTTTATGCCATCGTGCGACCTTAAACAAAGAAGAATGCAAGTATGTTAAATAATATAAAGCTCACGTAATGTAGTACAAGCGACGAAAACACTCGTCATTGGGCTTGGCGCGTTTATCTGGCGTCGCATGCGCTCGTCAAGCGTTCGCAAGATATGGCTCGCAATTTTCATTTCGCTTGCCGGCATGCGGCGGCAACGGTTTTACAACGATTTTACGGTCGCGCTCGCGCTTCGACACGCGACGGGGATTATCTCGAGAACGCGGGCGCGGGAATATCAATATAATATAACGCAGGAACGGCGATTTAAGAGCCCCATTTAACGATCATTCGCGTCAATGCATGCGTCTCGGCGGATGAGCTTCACTTCAGGCACCACGCGATCCCGTGATAATTATCCGACCGGGAATATGGCTGAGACGATTGTCTCGTTGTGAAAGTGAAAGTCGCGCCGATGTCTTATACCCCTGCGCCGCTGCCGCCGCTGTTGTCGCTGCCGTTGCTTTTCCAAGTGCGTGGAAAATTCGCGGCATCGCTCGCGCGAAAGCGCCGGAGACAATGGCCGTGCGAGGCGTGTGCTATCTCGCGCGTGAAATGTAACTCCTGGCTCAGTCGCTATTGCCGTTGCACAACGTCCGTGAAAGAGATTTGTTAACGGCGAGCTCGAGATACTCCGCAAACAAGGATGCAGCTCGCCCTTGCCGAAACGATCGATCGATATCTCGAGCGTGTTTCCACGCATCGGCAGATGCTCCGTTCGTCGACTCGCCTCACGATCCACAGTTACGCAATGTCTCTTTCTCTCGTAAACAAACGATTGGCAAAGCGAGCATTTTTTGCAAATCTCGCGTTTTGTCACGTCCGCGACAGCAAAACCGCACAGGAATCGTTTTAATCGGTCAAATTTAGCAGTGGGCGCGATAAGCGCGCATAAAAACGATGCGGATGAGCAAACCAAAAAAGACAAAGTGATTTGCTCAAGCAATTATGATAACACTTTATATCACACTCCATAAACCATCTGGAAGTTTGAATTCACACCTCGTTTTGGCGCTCGACGCGCCGATTCCAGGCGGATTCCTGGGTCAGAAACTGGGTCACTTCGTGTCCTTTCGAGCTGGGAAAATCAAGCTGTCGGTCGCTGCTTACCGCAAATTCCAATGCGCACGAGACGCGAAATACGTCGAAGTCGTTCCTGCCACTTTCTTTTTATTACCGATCATTTCCCATTCCAGGCTACGGGAAAAAGCAAACACTGTTGCGCTTACAACACGTACGGATTTAAATAAGCAACTTTGCTATACTCAGGACGACATTCTCGCCACGCAAATACACAGAATTTCCGCTGTTCACTAAAAAATACATAAAAAATTATCGAACGTCTCCCAGTTTACTTCTCTTTTACAAGTTGCACTTGGCGAATTCATAAAAGTTAATGAGTCGTAAGTACCAGATTGACTTTCGTAACAAAATGCAGCGAAGGCGTGTAAACGTTAGCGATTTTTCGAGACCACGATGAGAAAGTAGTTGGGGAATGGCAGCAAGGGAATTGGCTAGACGAGTCTGAAAGTAAACTGGGAGTCGTGGACAATGCGCCAGTGATAAAAAATGTGAGGCGCGCTTTAAGAAGCGGAAGCTAGCGTTCTGGCATTATCGGAGATGCGGGGCAACAGGAGCATTGACCTAGTTCCCGCGACGACCGGGTTACCGAGGAGTCGTGGATATGCGTGCGCGCGGGGTCATTCCAGGCCGGCGGTGGATACGGGCGCCCCATATCGGAAGCGGGACGCCTGGATCGAGCGACCTGATTCGCGCCGTCACAATCCCGGAACCGCCTGGTCCGGTCAGCCTCGTATTCCGGATCCGATGCAGTTTCGCCTTACCATCGTCTCTCCATCGCCGTCGCTGCCTCGTTCACCATTGAATTATGTCTCGGGTTCCCGCTCGGTCGAAAATCGATCCGCCATTTAACGAAGATTCGACGTTTGACCGGCGACACCGGCTGAGGTCTCGGAGTGACAATGACAGCCATAAGGAGCCACGCTCGCATTGTTTCTCTTTCACCGCCCTTGCTTAACACATTTCGATCAATCAGAGTGTTGATAAGCGGTACGCAGACTTAACATTCAAAATATTTATCTTATAACATGGGAAAGATAAAGTATCGAGAAAAAGTGTTGTTCATATGAAAGGTAAAGGCCGCGAGACTATGTGGGGATGCTTCATTTATCAATAGCAAACTTCATCAGCACTTAATTCTCGCTTTAATGAGCCGTAGTTTGACGGTAGGGGGGAATGCTTCGCGATTGTTATCACGTTTGTTATCAAAGCCGCATAATCGGAAAGCGTAATTGCGTCAGTGGGGAAAACGTGAAGAAATGCGCGGCAATAACAATGAATGATTATATACAATGTGGCGAGCGTACGAGTAAGTGTCCCACAACGGTAAACGAGAGCGGCGGTCTAGAACGTGGACCACGCGCGATCACCGATCGCGGTTCACCTACCGGACACGGCGCGCAGAAAGGTCGCATGAAGGTCGCATCGGGCAAATGTACAACAACGTCCTTCGACGCGATAAGAAAAACTTCTCTCTCTCGCATGTGCGGTGCACAGCCGGCGGAGCCCACACATTGACGACTGACCGTACACCAACGCGACTGCGTACTTGTGTCGGTGCACGTGTAGTCCGATAGCTATACGCTGCTTGCACTCGACCTATTGTCCCAGTTTCTCTACTGGACGGAAAGCAAGCGCACGAGGAAGCTTTCAACCATAACCGTGCGCGCCTATTCTCCCTCGTACTTGTCCCTAGACCAAATCCGCCCCTGCCGCCTTCAACTCCTTCTCCGACACCCGCGCGCCCTTCACAAATAGCACCTTCGCGTTCACTCGTGCGCGCGCGCGCGCTCGCGAGCACACCCCGCACGCGCACGCATACATCGCTATTCCTACTCTATTATCAATATTTTCGACACTCCTCTCCCTCCCTGTTTTTTTTTATGTAAATTCCACTTTCCCCGATCCTTCACCGAGCAGCGTCGTTCTGTTATTAATACGTTCCTAGCCACATTTAGAATATATTTAACGGAAATTCCTACCCTTCCGGCTTTATCATACTCCGCGTTTATTCTTCATCTATAGTGAAGCAAACGCGGAGGAGGAGGCATAAGAGAGAATGGGATGCCCGTGACGAATACGGCGATTCCTCCAGTGTCATTTATTTTGGCAAGGCGTCATCGTCGAAAGCTCAAAGCGCCATTAATTCGTTCGAATGGCTGACAACGAGTGACAATGGCGCGAAAAGCAATTCCGGGCGGCGTCATCAAAATTATCGTTGCTGATATATCGTGACGCGCAATGGAAATGGAAACCGAGAAGAAACGAGGCTCCCGTGTACCTGACCCATTTCGTTATTCCCGTGTTTGTTACTGGCGGTACGGAGCTGCATCGATCGACCTCGATTCGTAGCCCCAACCTGGCACCGAGCGCGACCCCGCGATTTGTCACACCACCTCCTGCTGCCTGTCTGCCACCGCTGCCGCCACCGCCGTTATTGCCGCCTCCTGCTTATGTACCGCCGCTCGTTCCACCCGCGGCTACCACGCCAGAAATCGAACGACGACACGTGCAGCGAGAATGCCGCAGCCTTGAATACATGCTTTCAAGTCGTTGGCATAAGGCATTGCCACCTTTGCACACACGAGACACTCGCGGCGACCACGTTAACCGAATATTCCAGCTTGGAGGATCATCTCCGCTAGTTGAGCAACCTTTGTCGTTGTTCGCCTATTCTCGAAATTAGAATTCGTTGTCATGCCAAGCATCTGAGCATCGATCGCTGCGCGTAATGAGCGCGACTTACGAAAACCATGAACCACGAGCGATACGTCACGATAGCATCTGGGATCCGTCATTAGCTCAAGATCGCCTCTCGATGCTGGCACATTTTTCTCAAGGTCTTGGCGACTGTGTGTCTAGGTTGCCGATGCTCTGTGCGACGCGTCTGTCAACGCTCGCCGCCGCCTCTCTCTTTCCCCTGTGCGTTGTCATTATCGCGTTACGAACGTGAGCGCTTGCGGAAGGGTGGGAGGGAGAGAAGGGGAGGAGGAGAAGAGGAGAGGAAGAGAGAGAGAGAAATGGAAAAACGTCGCGCAGACAAGAGGAGGAATAACGAGAAAATAAGAAGTATAGTGAGCGAGAGTGTGTGCGAGGGTAAGAGGGAGAGGGACGAGGAGGACGGGGTTTCAAGGATTCGCCGAATTTGGCGGCATCCGTGTTGGCCTAGGTCGTTGCTCAATGCAATTACCCAACAGTCACAATGCCTCCTTCGCGGAGAAGCACGTGTAAGCGCGCGTAACGAGCGGCCATGAAGTCACCGCTTCACGGTCGCCGCTCACGCGGCCGCGCTCCCTCGGCATTTTTCGGCCCGGTCTATTAAACGCTCGTTCAACTCGACTCTCCGGCTATTTATAATTCGGTAAACTCGTCGATCGCTTATCGCTTGCATCGGCGGCTTTGAAAAGCGATCCGTCTTCGAAACAACGCGGACCACGCTCAAAAGTTCAAGCCACCGCCATCCAGGAAATGTGGATTTCTCCTTTCGAGTTTTACTTGTCAACGAGGAGAGCGGTGTGAAGGAAAATGTGTCGTTCTTTTCTCCCATTTAAATTTTCACCCGCAAAAAGAACGTAATTATGTGTAGCCGTGATTACGATCTATCATTTGTCGGAGAAGTTCAAATTTTTGTAAAAATCTTGTCAAATGTCATTGGCGCGAAGAAACACAATGACATTTTCAAAACGCGAAATCGTGAAAAAGTTGCGTGCCAGAGAACAGTAATTATTTATTTATTTGGCGGCGACAGTGGCGATTACGTAAGAACAGAATCCTGATAAAACCATGTCATTAATCATCACGGTTGCGACCAAACATGAAACGTGGTGCTGCGAAAAAAAGTAGGTCGTAAAGCAGCGAATTCCTTCGATTGCCTAATCGGACGCACGAGTAAATAAACATGAAGTCGCGAAGGTTCCGTTAAACGAGAAACAGCGATGAAATGAAACGGGAGACGGAGAGATGGAGAAATAGGAAGAAAAAGAATGTTCGGTGTCTAAGCAAGGTCGACTCGCCTGTACGATTCCGCAATGGCATTCTGAAACCATCATGATACGGCGTTTTAGAACCGTCATCTCGAATTGTTCCGCTTTATTCTATATATCCGCCAAGGCCGCAATGCGAAAGATGCAGGTGAACAAAGCCGGCTGTACATCGAGGAGACTCGTATTTTTCCTCGCCATGTTCCTCATCGAAATGCACGAGCACCATTGCGGGAAAATGTATTGTCTGATTTACAATGCACGTAGTGGTAATTATCAGTGGCGGAAGTATCGGACTGTTTACATAGCAAAAAGTTTGAAAGTAACGGTGGGAATCGATTTACGGTCAACGGGTAGTGAAATAACTGTGCGCACTTATATTTTTAATATTCACGGACAGTGGCCTGCTTAAATCATAGAATCTACTAAAACGGGGTCAATACGACCCCGCATACGCGTGCGCGCCGCACTTATGACGATAAATGAGGACGACGAGCGGTGAAGTAAGAAAAAGAGAATGGGAATAGAATGGGCATGGGCATGGGCATGGGCATGGG
>JABFPT010001039.1:0-15376 GCA_022817245.1 Nixonia krombeini | reverse complement strand
CATGGGCATGGGCATGGGCATGGGCATGGGAATGGCAATGGAATATGCATGAGAAAATTACAGTTCTCATTTATATCTATCTACATAATATGAATATTCCAATCCGGAGAAGTGGAATGCTCAATAAGTACTTGGTAGATAGGATTTTCCCAGCTGTCCACCAACTCGTCGCGCCTATAAATTGCTTTCTTCCGAATAGTACGCGACGGTACGAAAACGATTTTGTAACTGCGTCACGGATTACCACAGCGGCATCTGCCGAGAACAAAAGGCTTAGTTCGGTTCGGGCAAGTATATACTGCCGTTAATAAATATTGATGCGCTACAAATAAACACTCGTCTATCAAACCTATCTCGTCTATCAAGTGCTGTTTCAAAGTCGTTGGAAATTTCGCTACTGTTCATGAATCGGTGATGATGAAACTTGCGTCCCGGATCACGACGGAGTATCCCTACATCGCTTCGAAAGAGGTGCCAGAGGAGCAAGCCAGTTTTGACCAGACTTGGCGAGCGGAACGCAAAGACAGTTCGCGGGCCATTGACATCGGAACGATATGAAATAGCAAATATGCGGGTTAGAAGTTAGCCGAAGTAGGGTCGCGAAGTATGGAGCTGGAGAGACTGGGATTGGGGATGAGGCGGGGGTGCGTATAGTCGCGCCCAGCGAGTCAGTGGGTTAGCTTACATAATTTCGATCGCGATGCGCGGCCACGGCGACAGATCGATAGGACGCATCATCATCTCCGCGTGGATACGGGTTGCGATGCGCAGGGGATAAGGGAGTGAGCGTGTCGAGTGGGGGGAGGGGGAGGAGAAACGAAGCCGGCTACGCCACTGAGAAATTGGGTCAATCAATATCGCGGGGCTATATGGGTCAGGTGCACTGACGAGCCTCGTGCACTCGTGGAGTTGTTGCTGTGTGGGTGTGCGGGCGCAGAGGCGAGGGGCGAAGGCACGAGCCACGCGTTGGACTCGACCCGGCGGCGGTGGTACGACCCGACTCCCTTCTGTATCGCCCGGCTCTCCCTCGCGCCTCTTCACCGACGCGCGATTCCATTATTAGAACTGTGCGAATACGCTCCCGCTCGGCCTCGGTTACATCCGACCACGATGTCTCGCAACGAGTCCCTTGCAAACGCGGAAAAAATGATGCGCTGCCGCCTTGACTATTAGGATTTCCACGTGTACTCGGCAACTTGTTTTGCCGCTATAACGTCATTCTCATTTCAGCACTGATCGTTCACTCACGCACATTCTTTGCCGCCCTGGTACAAGTGTTTTCCTTATTTTCTGTTTTCTTAATCCGATAAATAAATTTGCTTGAGAATAAAAAAAACTATTTTTTGTGTGAAGAAAGAAGTGTATTATTAGAGGGTAATGTTAATAATGAAAGCGAGTAACATAAATCATTCACTTTTTTTCAGTGTTCGAATGACTGGTGTGTTTGATAGAATGTCCCACTCAATTTAAAATGACAAAAATATTTCGTGATGTACACTGTGACATTTTCGGTGCGACTGCCAAAGGGCTAGTCGGCGGAAAATAGTTTACGTTCCGGAATTAAAATACATCGTAACTAAGCTATTTATTGTTTACACCGGAATATATTTATTTTGAGCGTCATGTCAAATGTAAATTATCGCCTGTCACACAGGATGTATTTGGTAGGTTAAAAATACGTGATATAATACGATACGTTTCCACGAGGAGGTCCTTTTAAAAGCGTTTGACGCATCATGGATCAATTGAATCTGTTAGACAACAGTGATAAAGTTCAACAGTCTAAAGTCGTCAATTTCGTTGACAATTAGTGATCAAAAGGGTATCGTAGCGTAGCATTATTTTCCCTATCTCATTTTGCAAAAAACATGATACAAAAGACAATCATGGTGCGAAAGTAATATAATTATTTTCGTTGCTCTTTTTTGTCAACCTTGTTATTAATATACCGTTAAGTCAGCAAATTAGCCATTCTATCAACATATACGCCGATACAACTTGGTTAAACGTCAAACATTGCCTGAAACAGTATGGCGGTAGATGTGTAACATCTCGAATTTCTCGTTCATTCATTTCCTCCACAGTTCACTGAATGCAATATGAAAATGTCACTTCCCAAACGACAAATAATTGTTGCCCCATTTTAGAAATTATTTTTAAAACTAGAAACTAAAGTATCAAAAAACGTAAATGATGCGGACAGGAAATGCGAAAAAATAAAGGAAACAGGAAAGGGAATGAATGAAATTGAAGCGCAAAGAGATTTAGTTAAAATTGGAACACAAGCGGAGTGGAGGAAGAGGCCGCATTGCGGGGAGGGATGTACGGGAAGTAATGGAGGGGAGAAAGAGGAGGCGAGGGGTGATTGAATTAATGAAAGCCGGCGAGGTGGCATCGGGAGGAGGTATCACTGCGGGGAGAGTAGACGCAATTACGCTCAGGAAGAAAAAGGATGGCGTGTTGCTCAATTTGCTAGTATCAATTATCCGCCGCAATGAGGAGGCATGAGCACACTGGCTGCGGCTGTGGCTATGGCTGTGGCATGGGCCGCGTTGCACGTCAGCCGTTCCCGCTGCTTCTTGTGTGAAAGGGAAGCGCCGGCATAGCTCGGCGGCAGCGCTCTCAATCGCCGCCGCCGCTGCTGCCGCTGCCGCCGCCGCCGCACCACGGCCGCAGCCTATACCGCTTACGCATCTTTCTAAACAAACTGCCCTGCTGCTCAAATACACAGCATCTCTCGCAGGAGCAGTTGATATGCTCAATATTTTACCGCTCCGTACAACACTAACTGTTTGTAACCGTTTGCAATGCAGAGATAGCGATTGACAACGTTAATAATCCCAAACATTTTTCAGAATTATTTCCCTACGAAATTTATTATTTTTAGCTGAACGCCACGCGTGTCGCTGCACTCGCGACAACTTCGCCACCTGGAATAGCAACTTCTGCCGCAAGAACGAAAGTCGATTCTCTCGAAAAAAAAGCTCGACCAGTGTTTACGGTACAACCGGTATGTCATTCCGATTCATCGGACGATTCGAAAGGCCGGCGAGGAATCCGCGGCATTATCATAATACGAAGCCGTGGCCACGCAAGCAAATCCTTCCGGAATACCGTTACTGGCATTCGTACACGGCCCTCGTCGAGCCAGTCAACGCTGATCGGTGACCCGAATTGCCGGGACGCCCGGGCCGCCTTTATAAGAGGAGGCGGAGGCGGAGGCGGATGAGGAGGAGGAGGAAGAGGAGAAGAGAGCGGCGGCTCGTCTCAACAGGTGACGGTTTATATAGACCGGTGTACGCCAGGAAACGAGTACGCTAAAGAAAACGTAATTGAGAAATGTAAGCGATCTAAGCATGAATAACTACGTCGACAATCATTCAGAATTCCGTTTTCTATATAAACAAACTGGATATACCGAACACTTTGGTTTACTACGACGCAAATTAATCAGATGAAAGAAACGTTTATTTGCAGTGATTGATAAAGTAAGGTAACAATCAATATTATTAAACGGGTCCCAGTGATTAAAAACGAGTAATTCCAATTCCCGAAATGTTCGTTAAGCTGATTACGAGTGAAGACGACATGGTTCCTTTCTGAGCGTCCTGTCGAAGGAGTAATTCGGTAATCAATTGGCGTCCGCGGACGGGAAATCACGCGAGCCGGCGTCCCCGCGGGGAAGCTCGCATGTACGCGAGCGCGGTAAACTAATTAGACTCTGACCCGGAGTTCCCGCATCGATGCTCGTCGTTCCACCATCCGCGTCCTTTTTCATTCCCATCAGCGAGCGCGCGCGCGCGTACACGCGGCTCTCGCCTCGTAATTTACAAGGCGCTGTGATGCCTCGGGCCAACTGCGGGTATTCGCGCGCTCGCGCGCTTCTACTTTATTCGCGTTTACATTTATAACGGATCTTAACCGACGATCGTGCACGCACGAGAACGCGGACCCGCGGGAAATTAGCGTGCTCGGACGAGGCGCGTTTTTCACGTCCCTGCACAATGTTTAATCGATAGTCGCGCGCGTGCGAAATACAATTGCGGACGTGTGACTCCTTAAGGAGAAAAAAAGAGCGACGGTAAACCGACATAAAAATACGTATGACGAGGCAATGGAGAATTTATAATGTTTTGATGACTCCGAAAAACCGGCTTCGCTGTTTTGAGATGTTCAAGCATCGACGCCCGTGACGTCGAATAACTTATCATCCGCGATGGTAAATAACGAGAAATAAGTAATAAAAACGTGATTAATTGACCTTAGACGAGCTCTTGTGTTTACGATAACGCGATGACGAAAGCAGAGGGATTTCGATCGTCGTGCTACATACCCAGAATGATTTTTTAATCGTACCGGTTTTCCTAGAGAGAAAGGGAAGTAAATAACGTGGAACGCGGAAGATAACGACGCGCAATCGCTCGAGACCGAATGGAAAGGAAACAGCTGCCAATAGTAGTCATTGCGACGTCGCTACCTCAAAAACGGCATTTTTTAACATTTTTTTCCTATCGATGATCACCACTGTTGCTCCAGCCTGGGATGATCAATTCCGACGCTGGCCACAGTCTCGGCGCGATAAGAGCAAGGGTTGGGAGGTGTACTGTTACGCTGTGTCGTGGCAGAAGAAAGCACGTCGTATTTGATCGGGTATGTGACATCGTGGGGTAGGTCGTGCAGGCCAGGTGATCGCCGAACAGATAACCACAGGTGACTCGCAGACGGTGCAGAAAGGAGACCCGGAGAATATCCGGTATGTGATGACGGTGACGGTGACGTTTGACGGTGACGTTTGACGGCGACCGGATCGTTTGGAACTTTCAGGGCGAAGCACGCGCGTCACCGCCACACCTATCTTTTCCGCTTGTGCGGTACTTACATCTCCTTCGGTACTCCAACGAATCTTGCTCTTGTACGCGTAAATCAGTATATATCGACAGCTGCGATACCGCAAATATGCGCAATGACATAAAACAAGAAATGTCGTCAAATATTTTTACCAAATTCGATAAAGCGGGTAGGAGTAAGAGTAAAAGTAAACGCGAAAAATATGATTATCGTAGTAAAACTTATATGTACAACGTAAATGGCGCAACGGTCACACTAGAATGTGAAGGGCGGTCTTTTGTTTTTGAATTTTATTCCTATAATCTTTTCATCCGATTTTTATTTATAAAATTCCTGCCTTTCAACCGAGTGTTTCGTCTCTTCACGAAAATGTTAAGTAATGGAAATCGGCTTTTTTTGTCTGTTACAAGGTTACTTGTAACGAGAGAACGTTACTAAAATTAGCAGCATGAATTTTTTGATCAGTATTATACAAAATAGCTGGACGAAGGCCGTAACGAAAAAGAAATCAGTCAAATTTTTCATTTGCCTGGGTGGTTATTGAGTGTGTAAAGCTGCCGTTTCACTCGTCCATCGAGGGAAATGTTCGTAAGGTGAAAAATGAAGTCGAAAAGCAGTGAAAAGGACGGGGCATTACCGTCCTGCAGGCCATTTCAAGGTAAGGGGGGGAGGGAGGTAAATAGCTTTTTTCTTTCGAACGATAGGTATCTCTCTAGGGCCCTCGTAGATGCAGCGGCTGCCCGCAGGCTCGTCAATCCTCTGCCAAGCCGGACCATCGCTCGTCAATATTCCACCGTCATCACCGCCCCTTCTTCCCCTTCTCTCCCTCCTGCCCCTATTTCTACGTCCTTTTCTACCATTTCCTTGACATGTGCGTTCGGCCCGATTTTTTCCACCCATCCCATTGAATCCCGGTTTCCTTCCCCTTCGGCCTTCCAGCGAGGGAAAATGCGTGGGAAATGGTAGGGAACAGGGTCGCCCTCTGCCTCAAACAATTTCATTTATTTTGCCTTTTGTCCGAAGGCGAAGTAGACAGAACGAAAAATTACCAAAATCGAAAATCGTTACAAAACTGTACTCTATTCGTTCTGCCAGAAACGATGGAATTTGAAGGAGAAAAAGCAGCATTGGTCCGACATATTGATCGATGGTATAAGCGTTTCCTGTGAGTAACTTCCATACGCGAGAGAAAGTCCTCCAAAGTCGTGGATGGCGCGTCCTTCGTAAAGAGTACCGTGTGTCTCGAGCGTGTAGCAAATATTTATACCGTGGCCCGATGCTCGATGAACCTCGAGGGCACACAAAGAAACGGCGATTTTACAGGGAGGTGCACCGGTCTGGCGCTGACGCTGATGAGACTAGTAAGGTCGGCGAGGACAGGTGTGCGCAGCGGCGAGGGTGCGTTCATGGTCTGGTGACTTGGGGATGAGCCACAGGAGACCCTTTTCCCTCCGCTCTCCAGCAAAGCCTGACGGCGCTCGAAAACAGGCTCTTTCGAGATGATCGCGGAGCCCTCGCAAACTCTCGCACCCCTGGAAACTTGTTGTTCAACACCTATCGCGGAGTTTCCGTTTACGTCGATACTCAATAGCCCATGGTTTAATGAAAATAATCGGTTCGATCGGGTATTGATGTCCCGGAAAGAAAAATCGTCCGCGGCGCGAACAAGAGGAATCGCTGGCTGTGTCGTCTTTGATCACAGAGTCGTAATTATGCTCCATAGTGCATCCGTCACCGGAATCCGCATCTCTTCGAACTGTGACTAACCTCCACGTGGGCGTAAATCCAACGCGGAATGACGTTCCCCGTCTCAAATTCATCGGCTCCTGACGAATTTTACGCGACGAACGTTGCGAGGTTGGGTAAAGACGTTACCGGGTAAAGAAGCCGGACGGTCCGGTCGTTCGGTCGGCCGGTCAGCCGGTCAGCCGGCTCCTTTACCGCCGCTGAGACATTTGTTGTACGATAGGTCGTAAACCGTTCGGCTCGGTCGCGATCACGCGCTGAGACACGAACAGACAGATAGAAACGTAGTAGGTATAGGTACGGAGAGCGAAAGAGACTTATATAGTCGACTTACCCATTCATGTGCGACATGTCGATGGTATGTGAGAGGGAGGAACGTTTGCGATCACCGGCCATATCCGCAAGGCGGGCGAAGTCGGTGTCCTGGTCGGCAAGACGCGCGCTTTTGCGCGACTCCAGCAGCCGGACCTCGTCGATGCGCTTTGTCAGGCTCATCGTGCTCTGCAAGAAAGAAGAAAACAAGATTGAAAGGAGGAATGCGAGGAAATGAAGGGTATTGTAGCGGAGACGACTAGCACCACCGGGAGGATCGCAGTTGCCGCAATTTATCATTCATCTTAACGATTTGTCTTTAACGTTTAACGATTGATCTTTAAGTTGCCGGTTATCTATCTCGATTAAACGGCAATGAGTTAAACGAACGCGATTCCGATAACATTTTTTAATCACGGTGAAATTCATTCATTAAATTGGATCTCGAGTAGTATCTGAAAATGCATCAGAAGTGGTGGGGTGGTGGAGGTGGTGGAGTCGACGGCGGAGGCGGCGGCATAATTATATTCGCATTATGCACGCACCTCGCTCGCATATGCGGGAACACGCGCTTCTACTTTGTCACGTACGAACCACACAGCAGATTTATAGCGATTAATCCAAATTATTCTCACGTGCGGCTCGCCAGTCATTTGACGCGAACGCTGCCCGCAATTACCTCGTACTGGAAGAGCGGCGTTTTCTCTTTACCGCGATATAGAGAAGGAAGAGGTGAGAAAGAAAAAGCATCATTTTCCATCGCGTAACGTTCTCTTCGTTTTCGACCAACGGCTTTCCCAGCCGTTCTTCCTGTCACGCCCGACACTGTCGCCGCCGCTAGAGCCGTCATTTCACCGTTCCTCGTGCCAGCACGCGGATAATTTGCGAATGGCCGTGATTGCGACGCGTTTCACGATGCCGGACAAAAATGAAAGTACCGCGGACGCTTTTAACGCAAATACCGTTACGTGCTGAGCGCGCCATCGCAGCTGCGTAGATACCATTCCCGTTCAATGGCCCACAAAACACTTTCATCAAGACTCCCGCGAAGTTCAAGTATTAACCGAGCGATTGCTCGCGAGTTCGCCGCTACTCGTGTTTCCCCCGTGAAACACCGGGGGAAATGAATTGCCCGTCGCATGACCATTACTGGACAACTATTCAGTTTCCCTTGCAAAGAGCACAGGAAAAATCAATATCTAAAATTGACACCCGCCACTGTCTTTCCAATGATAAAAATATAAAGAATTTAACATACGTTAAGAAAATAAGGAAACTTATTTTCTCTACAAACACTTGATGCGAATGTTGTCAAAAGAACTGCTGTACCCGTAAGACATCTTTGGCGTCAGTGTACCTAGAGGTAAATGTGACGAAACGTTGCTGCTACTCGGAGTGAGCTGGAAGAAAGCAATTCGCGATGCAAATGTTATCGAGACAAAAATCTGGCGCGTTCTGAGATAAGAATGTTCGGCGGGGTAGCCTGTTTCATCGGCTGGCATCGTGGCTAGCGTCGTGGCTGGCGTCGAGGCTCTCCCGCGGCCGCAAACCAGTGTTACTGTCGTCTGATTCTGCAATAATTACAATCGCTGTTGCCAGTTGTGCCTCTGCTCGCGAGCCATTAATATTATACCATAGAACGCGCTGACGATAATGACGACGATGATAACGTCAGTGAAAAAAGTTAACAATCAAAGGATATAGACCGCTGGTCACGCGACGAATGGCACTTTCTCCGACTTTCAAATTTCTTCTCCGCTCGATCCTCGGCTGCCTCTGCGAGTTGGGCATTTCGAGGGAGACTCGCACGCATGGTTTCCCTCAAGCAATGGCACTGATTAATGAAATTAATGGTAGGAAATGGTTGTTGAACCAGCGATTTGTACCAATTTCAAAAGCCATTCCTAGCCTGTTCAAATTGAAATTAATGATACTCTGTTTTAATTGAGATCTCCTTCACCACGCGGCTAAGCGACATGGTAATGTCACAGAGCCGCTCCCGGAATCCACGCACAAACGAGCGCGTGGACAATATCCCAACATTTCGAAGATTCTTGCAGTTGGTCCTTTTATCGATAAATAATCGATATGTCCTTTTATCGATAATCGGACGCTATATTTATATATTTCCAACCATTTTTTCCGCAAATAATTAAAACTTTCAAAAACACACACGTCATTAATATCTTTTCTCGCTAAGGGTAAAATCGTTTCGAAGTTAGACCCTGACAGGCAACAGACGGTGGACGGATTTTTCCGTTTCTTCGACTAAAATACCTAAAAAAAAAAAGGTAGGTACGTCGCATGCGGCATTTTTCACTTTCAGAGGGAGTACGACGGTGACGGAGACCAAGGCAAAAGAAGCAAAAATGGAATGAAAAAAAACAGCCGGTACGCTTGCGCGGGTTTTCGAGTCTTGTTAATAATTCGGGTGAAATGTCGTGGGACAATGGGGCGCGAGTGCGGAACCGCGATGAAGGTCGCCGATCTTCGTCATTTGTATCGTCGCGTTCTGCTGCATTATTCGTTGCCATCTTTCCGATGCGCAAGGCTGCACTCCATCCTACTACGACTGACACGTTCCTTCGTGGTCCCTGTACGAAAATCGTGCTCGTCTATCCAATAACAGCCGGTATTGGTCGTGCGCGATGGTCGTTTGCAATTTTTTTGACTGCCGTTGCGAATGTGGGCGTTGCGATGTGAGCACTTCCGTTGTGAGTTTATGATCCAAAATGGCGCCATGCGTTATACAATACAAACGAGTTCATCTAAGAATGTAAGAATTGTCTAAGAAACGATAATTCGTCAAGCACCGGGAGAAAACCTGTCGAGCATGAAATCTTACGGAACCCGAAACTGCAGCGAGTGACGAAAGATCACGGCGGACTCAAGTACACGTGCACCGACATCGGCCAGCGTCACCAACCTCGGATAAATGAAAACGACCGACCAGAAACTTTACGGTTTTCTCGTGGTACTATTTCTCTGCACTACGTATCTCTCTTAGCAGGCAATTCTATGATGTTTTGAAAGCCGTGCGATCAACATCCACTATTTCCCAACTGATTTAATGACTATTTACTAAAGCAAAAAAATTGGAAGGGAGTCTTCTCAAATATAAAACAGAATTTCACAAAACAACGAAAATAGGTTATTTTCAGAAAAGAGAACAAATATTTCGTGATAGCTTGAAAATCAGGGATGCAAATGGGAAAAAATGATAGAATCCGTTGCGGAGTAAAGGAAGTTGGTACGCACGTATGCGAGGCGAGTCCTAAACAAACGATTGATAATATCGGACCGTCGATAAAGTTGTTTGCATGAACAGCGAAATTCCAAGAAAGGAGCGAAGAAGTTGACCGATAATGCGGACAGCGTCGTTGGAGCATTATGCAGCCGATAATTCGAAGCATAATCTCGTATCTGTGGTCACAAGCCACAGCGACTTTTATCCGAGAGTGAGGCTCGCGCATTCACGTCCGCCGAGGGCACTTCCTTCTCGAGGATTATGATATTAACTGCATAATCACGCAACGAGGCGCACGAAAGTACACTTTCTTGCTTGTCGATGAACGCTATAATCGCCTCGAATTCTTCACAAACGAACACGTTCTTCCTTCCCTTCCTTCACCGCTCTGAATTATCACAATCTCACACGTGACTTTTACAATCAAAAATAATTTACTAACTTTTTATTTTTAACACCTCCTTTCGTTCGAACGCGTCCTAGAATGGCCAATTAAGTGATATTTGATTCAATAGCAACGTTCATAATTAGTTAACGTCATCATAGTCGTCATTGGGTTATTCAACCCTGATAACTTTGTACATGCAACGTATCAAACAACGCACCGTGTCGTGACCAGATGAGTCTGAGCTGGAATCGAAAAGGACGGGAGGATGTAACAACTGACTGTAATGTCAAGGGAGTCTCGTGAGGTAAAAGGTAGTCGAAGGGCAGTGCCGTAGCGTGGAATTTAGCCCCAAGGACAATCAAATGCCACGGAAATAGTTAGTAGTGTTCCCATGGGCAGTTTCAATCTTGGACATGTGTACGCACGACCATGTAATATTTACCAGTGAACGCAAATGAACAAAATGGGATCGTTGCTGAATCGACCTTACAAGGTTTGCGTCCAAATGACGCAAACTTTTCACTTGCTCTAACACCAACGTTCCTTCCCTTCCAATGACATTGCACACTTTTAATAACTTTAATAACTTTAATAACGCCAACTTTAATAACTTTTCTAAATCATGTTGCCATTCCTAAATACACTCTTCCATGTCATCGCAGCATTTCGATGAAAATGTACGTTTAATACAAACATTTTTGTTGTATTCCACTTTTACGAAATCTCGCGTATAAATGTGTGGTAAAAAAATGTAGGAAAAAAATGTAGTTGGAACAACGTTGCTTTCCCTGGACGAAAAGCGGCATAGAAACGTCACGATTTCTCAGCTAATTCGAAAACCTGTTTGAAAGCCCGGTTCGACGTTCATGTTCGATTTCCCCCCAAAAAGCCGGGACAGGCGGTACACTACTGTTCAAGGGCGCGGAGGTAGTTGACCGAAGGATCGACAACCCTACTTGGCGATGAAAGCAGGATGGGAAGAACGCAGGGGAAAGCGGCGGGGGAGAGTAAGGGCGAGGAAGGGGGTCTGGGGGTCCCGTGCGTTCCTTTTTTTTCTCCCTTTTTTCCCTTTTCTCCTTGACGAAATACGATCCAGACCGACGGTGATTTCTGCTCGTCGGCGGAGTCTAGGAACAAGCGCGGCCGGGGCTGTGCAGACGAAGAGGAATCGAAACCACGTGTGGGCTAACGCTGTCGAATAGACTAGGCGTAGGCAGAATTCTCTCCCGCAAAGGTTACGCACCTGCTGGACGAGCCTGCCTACGTGCTCAAATTACGTCCCCGACGGCCGACGGATTTCGCCGGAATCGGGTGGGAAGGGGGGGGGGGGCGCGACGACGCCGGCACCGACTGACAGAAAAAATGTTCAAAGAGAAAAGAAGAGTGTGGGGACGAAATTTGACGTTTGCGACTGCTTAGCTTTTTACGCGCTTCTACACTCTGAACGAAAAACTTGTCCATCCTTTTCCCGGCGTGAATCACGAAGAAAATAATACGCTGTCGTGAATAAATTTGGCTTTCGTCAAAAAAGAAAATTTACTCTCTCTTTCATCTTTTCTTCTGCTTTTTACAACAATTTAATGAATCATTTCGTAACAATATTATTTTCTGCAATTTAAGTAATTTCAAATTTAAAACATTAAGAAAAAGAATGCAGAAGAGGCGAAATCATGTCCGATACACAGTAGCGGAAAAATATTTAACATGGTAAAATATTTAATCTTCTTCTGTGTTGTCTTGGTGAAATCAGCGCTTCTGACGACATGGCGGTGGATAAATGATGGATGTATTGAAAATTGTGCAGAAGCGAGTCGTCGTTTGGTGGAATGCGTCCTGGAAAGATGCGGTCGGCGAAAGTGCGCTCCAGATGTACCACGACGGTCTATGAAACGATTCGTCAACCGCCTGTTGCGGTCTCCATCCCACTACAGAAAGAGTTGGCCGCAGCACGAGTAGCGTACGAACATAACCGCCGTATATATTCAAACGTTGGCACCACTGTCTTACGCAAAGCGGCAGAAAGAGCAAGAACCATTTCCTCAATGTTGCCGCGTTTTGCCACCGCGATGCACCGTTTCCCCGATTCTCAAGGAAATAATTGCGGCAAAACAATGACGGGTGGACAGACGGAGTGGGAGGGAATATAGAGTAAATGATACACGGCGCAGTGACGTAGGTTCGGAAGCCCAGATATACACCGCGGCGACAATACTACGCAATAAGCTGCGATATAGCGCTGCGATATGGCGTTGCGATACGAGCCGTTGTTGACTACGGCGGTCTGCGCTTCACGGACGCGAGGTTAACCGCGCAGAACCGTAAACTCGTCTAGATAAAGGTCGGCCTCCGCGCAAAAGCCAATTGTCGCTCTATCGCGGCTTGGCAACTCAACACTGCAGATAAGGTCGCTCCGTTAGCCGACAACGACCGGCCGGGACCGCCGATTTCTCAGAATCATGTCAGATTTTCTTTTTCAAAGTCATTTTCCCTTCACTCCGCAAGTACAGCCATTCGCGGCATTTTCGCGTTTGGTTGACGCGAGAATGACAAAAATGTTGTCGAGGGTACGGTTTAACTGAACGATTGCCGTTGCAACATCGTTTCTCGTCGACGATATAGCGCTCTTGATAAATCGAATGATTCAAATGAATGCAAAATCGAGCAGGGAAGAAAGAGAAACAGAAGCGGGGGAAGTTTGCGCGACGCTCATGCCACAACAACACGTCTCTAACGGGGGCACGCGATCGAGCGAGCGAGCGAGCGAGCAGCCGGGATCGTATCTAGTATATCTGGTCGTGCGACTCTCTCAAGGATTTCTTTGTTCCACGGTTTCCTTCTGGCTCGCCTTCCGCCGCTCTCCCCGCCGTCCAGCCGCTCGCGCGGTAATGGTGTAACTGCGTAATCGCCGTTTCCACGTGCAGCCTGCATCTAAACGTGAGTAACGAGCGTCTGCTGGAAATTTGAAATCTGCTATCCGCTGCCACGCGGCTGGCAAGTTGCTAAACACATTAGCAATGTTGAAAAATCAGCCATCCGTGGTGACGATAATGAAACTACGCTCTTTTTTTGCTATGCACCATTCTGAAATAATGTAATACGTCAAAGATACTGTGGTACGGCGTATTACACCAACAAACGCGTAAATTATCGGTAAGCGGAGAATTTCTTGTTGCGTTTTTGGTGGATATGCGTGGGTTTGAGGCCCGGTGGAGAGTAACCGCGTGAAAGAGACGCGCTGCGGATGAGCCCGGCAAAAGTATGTCGCAAAAGGTGACCGGTGTACCAAGGATCATCGTCCTTCCTCAGTGGCGAGATGAATAATGTGCTAGTTGGCCGCAACTGGCCTGGAGATATATATATCGGACGCAATGGCAGCAGTAAATGCAGCAGGTGATTTCGCGAATTTCTCAAGCATAAAATGCGATCCAGTTGTACGTTTCCTGTCGGCGGTTCACCTCTGATGCAAAAACCTATAAAACGTGCTGTTACACGGAGAAGTATCGACTGTATTTACAACGACGGACGCTCATAAAAGTATCCGCGCGTCTAAACCATTTTCTACCGAGCGTATCGTCCAAAACTGGTTATCGAATTATCTACCTTTACCGTTTTTCTTTTTACGAATCTATAACAGTGGCTGCATAAAAAGAGCGGCTCAAGTAGACTGTAACGAAGGAGCCGGTCGACTGTAAAAGCAAGTGAAAATGGTCGTGTGAACGAACGCCGGAAAAAAATAAGCCGATATCTTCAACGATGTATACTCGCGACGTTCCATCATTGACAGTGACGCAGTCTATAGGAGGACTTTCCGACGAGGGCAAAGCCATCGGCAAACCTTGCTGCAAAGCCTGCAATCGCGTATTGCGGCACTGGTCTCCGGTGGTGTTGCACGCTCGACAGCTGTGCGTACGCGACTCGTGCTATCGAACTCGCGTGCCTCGATCGCGGGTAAGCTTTCTCCGCGTGTGATCGCGTTCGACGACATTTACCGCTGTCGCGTGCCTACTCGTCATAACGATGCCGTCACGGTCGACACCCTCCTTCCTGCTGAAATGTATCGGGCCGCGCGTCGCTCCAACGACCCGAACAACAAATGCCAACGGTCGTCTACACGTCTGTACTTATTCGTTCGAACGCACTAAGCAATTCTCAGATTAGGCCCGTCCCAACGAAATTCCGTCACTGCTGTTACACAAAAAAATATCTTTGATGTGCGTATGACAAGTATTCATTGTCTCGAGGTATGCGGCGTTTTTTCAAATCGTTCCACTTGCCGCAATATTGGAGTTCTTCGACGCTAAAAAACGTGCGAGTGAAATTCTCCCATGTTGAAAATAAAAAGCCCGTTACTTTTGCAACTTGTTCGAGAAGAGGCCGAGCAAGAAGGTCTTAGCTCGCTGCTTTCCTTTCTTTTCAGTAATCTGACGCGGGCAGGGACCTTTTTATGCGCATTATCCCTTGCGTTCGTGTGTCATCGATAATGCATGCGTATTGTGCCAAGTGCACTGGGTGACGCACGTACGTATATATACATATATAACTCAAGTGTGGTCGTGATGCGGAGCCGCCCCCACCTCGCCGTACCTCTCTGTTGTCATCGGCTACTCATCCCCCCCCCCCCCCCCTCCCACCCACCCACCCCCCCCACCCCCCCCCCCACACCCCCCCCCATCCCCCCCAGCGTTTAGCCCACGCGGGTCACTGGCCACTTTATACTATAATGCCCTACAAACCCCGACATTCGACACCGCGGTCTCCAACCTGTTACCCCGAAGCGATCTCGCCTCCGCCACTCACCTATCTTCCCTTCTTTCGTCTCATTACCGTCACATCTC
>JABFPT010001038.1:4264-17207 GCA_022817245.1 Nixonia krombeini | reverse complement strand
CTCTGATCAAAAAGTATACTTTTACTGTACCTAATGACAATTTTCCACTATTACTAGACATATATATTGTACAAATAATACAATTGTGTCAATTAAATGACACCAATATTCGAAGAATGCTTACGAATAGTACATATTACTTGCAATATAAAACAAAAAATTCTTCGTGTTTTCTTCAAAATAAGCAATACAAGGAGTGAAATCAGCAAGTATTCCTACTTCGTTATATAATTTACATACTACAATGGTAAGGTAAATGTGTTCTACACAGCTGCTGGACTTTCGAAATTGTCGCACGTAGTCGCGGATTTGCATATTTACAAGGAAGTCGAGATAAACAAACATCGCGATTTCTTTTAAAGTTACTTCATAGTTTGTTTTTCTGATTGAGATATTCCGATGAAAGTAATGCTGTTACAAATCAGAAGTTTACAAAAGAATATTCTATTTTAATTAAAAAACGTACTAAGTAAAATTTGCGTTTTACTGAGATATCGTTTGCATTCTAATGGAAACGATGTTCTTCTCGTTTGTCGCGACATTGCTTATTTTAAATTTGCTTTCGCGAATTTCGAGTCGCTAACGACCAGTAAAATTCTTGTTGGATTCACTGCAGCGTAACTAAATACGAACGCTCTAAATTCCAGTTCCTCCGCGTTGGATCGTTGAGCCGACGGACGTGAGTGTTGAAAGAAACAGACACGTGACGTTGCACTGTCAGGCCAAAGGTGTACCCACACCAACTATCGTTTGGAAAAAAGCCACCGGTAAGGCAAAAAATAGCGCCATGGAAACAAATGTATCACGTTATTGATAATACCCAGTACCCTGCAACAATTTCTGCTTACAACCAACTTGAATTCGTTCATATAATTACATAATAACAACTTTGGAAAAACAAATTAAGGGAGAAGAGCTTTGGAAAAAGTTACAGTTTGTTAATTCACTGATTATGATATGTAGTTTAACATCAATGTTGAATTCTTCAGTACAAAATTACATTTTATCATCTATTACAATTGCTATAGTAAATGTATTTAATTAAGAAACCTAGGCAGAAGAAAATACATTTCTAGAAAATTTATAATAAAACTCTCACATTACATTACTCCATATTCGTATTACCATTTTTTCTTTTATAAATGATTTCAAAGAATTTGTTTAATGTGTCGTACATTCGTGTACAACAGGTAGTAAATCGGGTGAATACGAGGAATTACGCGAAAGAGCATCCACTAAACTATTCTCAAACGGAACTTTACTACTTCAACACGTAAAAGAGGATAGGGAAGGCTTTTATCTGTGTCAAGCAAGTAATGGCATCGGCACTGGTATAGGAAAAGTAGTACAACTTAAAGTTAATTGTAAGTTATGGGACAAAAAATAAAATTATTATAAATCTTCACTAAAAAATTAATATATAAAAGAAAACAAATCATAGATATTAAACATTGAATTATTAATAAAACAAAGTTATAAAATAGATTTACTGCTATATATGTGTTATTGAACTGTAAAGATGTAAATAAATTATTCAAAGAAAAAAACGCTAACGTAAAGATTTTCATAAGTTTGCAAATAATTAAAAAATATACATAATATTACTTGCAGCTCCACCATTTTTTGCTGCGCCATCGCGACTTGTTACAGTAAAAAAGGGAAATACGGCAAGCCTGCACTGTGAAGTAAATGGTGATAAACCTTTAACCATAACCTGGCTAAAGGGTGGAAAAGTGGAACTTAATCCTTCAACCAATTACAGGTATAGAAACATATTCCATTAAAACACAATCTGGTTTATAACTTTGGATACAGCATCATTCACTATGTACTTATGGACTGAAATATGTTATAAAATAAGCAATGTATACGTAATATTACTTTCACTATATATATTTTTCATACTATTTAAAATTTCGTAAAATAGGGTTGCATTGAGAAATGAAGAAACGCAAAATGGAATAGTAGCACAACTGCAAATTTCTTCTGCGGAAGCATCTGACAGTGGAGCGTATTTCTGTCAAGCAAGCAATTTGTTTGGAAGAGATCAGCAGTTGGTACAACTTCTTGTACAAGGTAATTAGTTTAAAAAACAAGTATGAAATGATTATACGAGTCATTCATTTTGCATAATCCAACAATTTAAACCAATATAGAGATAGTAAGAATCAATCATTTTCCTTATCAACAATAAGTATTTCTTGAAAGACTTATTTATAAAAATTTTTTTATCAAAATATAAATAATTTTAAATAAAATATTGAAGAAGACAATTCGTCCCAAAGTCAGATATTCTGTCGCATACAAAATTTCATGACACACCGTTGACCACGATTTATTTGCAGAACCACCACTACCACCAAATGGTCTAGAAACTGCTATGGTCGCTAGTCGCAGTATTAATGTGAAATGGCAACATAAATCTCAGGATACCAGCGAAGTTACAAAATACATCCTACAGTACAAAGAAGGGGGAGGTACGATCAAATACAATTGTAACTTTTTGCACTGAATAAGTCAAAAGAAATTTGCACTTTCCACAAAATTGAACTAAATAAATTACAGCTGGCATGTGGCAGCAGCAAGAACTAACTGGACCGCCGTTGCCCTATGCTGCTCTTATTGATGAGTTGAAACCTGCAACGAAGTACACCATTCGCGTGATCGCAGAAGGACCTGCGGGACGATCAGCACCGTCTGCTGAACTCGTCGTAAGAACTGAGCCGCAAAAACCGGCGGGCCCTCCAACCAATCTGGCCGCAAGAGCTTTGTCTTCTACGGAGATTCTTATCACTTGGTCACCTCCTTTGCCAGAACTGAGGCATGGCGATGTCCAAGGATTTAATGTCGGATATAGAGAAACGAAGTAATTGAGAAAACAGAAATTTTGTATTTTTTAAACAACTTGTTTTTGTTAAAATTTAATAAGAAAATAGTTAAAAAATGAATATTAAATGTAAAATTGTCAACTCATGTCAAATGCCTTTTCTTATCTAGTTCAGGAAATCCATCGTATAATTTTACATCGGTTCCTGGAGACGGTGAAGAAGGTGGTGGTGAACTTCGACTATCTGGTCTCCGCCCTTTTACTAAATATACACTAGTGATACAAGCGTACAATCAAGTTGGCTCGGGGCCACTGTCGGAACCCCTGAGTACTCAAACGTTGGAAGATGGCAAGTGTCGTTTTGAGAATTTTAGACCGATTACCTTTCATTCTTTTCGCATAATTTTTAATACTATTATGCATGTACACATTTCAGTTATTTCAATAGGACTTTATATAACTAATATGAATATAAATAACATATTTTATAATGCGAATGCAACTTTCTTCAAAATTGTATAGTTCCGAATATGCCCCCCGAAGATGTAAGATGCGCGGCATTAACCTCTCAATCTCTTCAAGTGTCTTGGCAGCCGCCGCCAAACGCTCACAGCAACGGAATCATTCAGGGATATAAGTTAAATTACGAACCTATTTTGGCAGAGAGCTGGCGTAGTGTGGATGAAATGGAGGTTCGTGAACTAAAATTAAACTCTATCATTTTCCAATGTCCTATCTTGTAGACAAGGCACCATATCCATGAATACATTTTCATTGAAATTTCATAACAGACCTGGCTATAAAAAATAATTCTCTTTGTCAATACATTTGTATTACTTTTTCATTTATGAAAGAATAATATTCTACTTACAGGTTCGTAAAACGAGTGCACTAACGACAGTTCTCACTGGATTGAGAAAGTATACAAATTACAGTATACAACTATTAGCATTTACAAGGATTGGCGATGGCGTTCCGACGCGAATAACTTATTGTCGCACTGAAGAAGACGGTATTAATTAAGAACCTAATTAAAACTGAAATTTAAGTTTTATTTATCTAATTATCGAAAACTTTTCTTGAATTCTTTTGTTTAATTCACCATTATAAATTTACTTTGATGTCTGTGTACAAATTACTTTTCTTACCATCACAAATTATTTCTGTGGTTGTGAGTTTCATGTAACATTTCCTGTATTTGTTCGTATTTTGTACAATGTGTATATAATTTCCAGTGCCGGGTAGTCCCGCAGATATCAAGGTTGTGGTAAGTTCACCCCAAGCACTATACATTTCTTGGCTCCCACCACTTGAACCAAATGGAGTAATCACGAAATATAATTTATATACAAGGTACGAAGGAATTTCGTATAAAATATTTAATAATCATATAGTAATAATTGACTTGACTTGCATTGTATATTTAAATGTTTGTATTGCATTATCAGAGTTGTGGATGGCCGTGAAGAGTTGAATCACGGAAAACGAACTTTGGCAGCTGCAGAAACATATTTTGAAGCCACCGGACTTCAACAACTCGTCGAATATCAATTTTGGGTTACTGCAAGTACTCGTGTTGGGGAAGGTCAGAGTTCAAAAGTAGCGGCTCAAGTGCCAAATAATCATGTTCCTGCTCGAATTACATCTTTTGGAGGACATATAATTCGTCCTTGGAGAGGTTCGGTTACGTTCACCTGTAATGCAGTTGGCGAACCTGTCAGAGAATGGTTTAAAGGAACATCACAGAAATTACGAACAGATTCTACAAGAAATATTCAGATTTTACAAACAGGCGAACTATTACTTTCGAGCTTGCAAACTCAAGACGGCGGAAATTATACATGCCAGGTTGAAAATTCTCTAGGCAGCGACAGACTTCATTATGTGTTAACTGTACAAGGTAATTAAGTAATTTAATTAAAATAAACAAGTATAACCGTTTCTCTGTTAATATTAACTTTCTGTGTTAAATGTTTCAAAAGATTACTCTTTTTAATTTTTCAGTTATTGCTGGTGACTACAAATACAATTTATTATTAAATTAACAATTCCAATGGAATATAAGTAATTTAAAAAATGTTGTTACATAATTATTTATAATTCCAATATGGCAAAGAATGATATACTTTTACTGCTCATCATTTTTAAGCATACATATGTTGTATCTTACTGCTATGAATAACGTTTTCAGTTCCTCCAAGCGCGCCTGTTCTGTACGTAACAAGTTCAACGTCGAGTAGCATTTTACTCCACTGGAAACCTGGGTACAATGGTGGTGCTCCACTCACAGGGTACACTTTGCACTATCGCACAACTCATGGAAGCCTTGAAGAACTAAAACTACCTCGAAGAGCTACTAGTCACGAATTAAAGGTACTTTAATTATTAAATAAATATTAAATTTAAATATTAAACTTTAAATATTATTACAACAATTTGTAAGTTTTAACAAAAATACTACGCTTTGTTTAATGCATCATTTGAATCTTTCTGGTAGAATATAATAAATATAAAGAATTATATTTTCGCAGTGTCCATGTGCACTTTATATATATGTTTACAGAATCTTCTTTGCGGAAACACGTACCACTTGTATTTAACATCAGAAAACATAATAGGAAGCAGTCCCACATCACCAGTTCTTTCTGTGAGAACCCAAGGCCAACCACCAGGAATACCACCAGTGTCAACTTTTCTCTCTCCGAACTCGACTACTGTCGTTCTCCGTTTACATGTGTGGCCAGATAACGGTTGTCCTATACTTTATTTCGTTATCCAATACAGACCTATAAATGAGTTTCACTGGACGTTAGTATCAAACAACGTGAAAATGCAAAGACGTTTTGTCGTTACAAATTTGACACCTAGTACTGTGTACCAACTAAAAGTAGAGGCGCACAATGTTGCAGGAAGTAACCACGCCGAATTTTCCTTCATAACTTTAACTAAAGATGGAGGTAAGTTGAATAAACGAAATTACATGTGGGGCAACAATGCTCTAAAGTTCGAAAAAACATAACTGTTATTCTTAAACAATGTCCGTACAGGTCTAATTAAAGGCATCGTTTGTGAAAATAATATTTTGAAAAAAAACGAATTCGAAGGTTCAAGTTCATTAATTTTATTTATAGACAAATATAATGATGTGTCACGAGTCACTGGCATCAGGAATGTAATACTTGTCATTATTACTTGCTAATGATTGGTTTGTAAACATTTCTTGATCCAGAACAGTGGAATTGCATATGACGTATTAACAGTACTAATGCACCGTACATATATTATGGATTTACTTTTGACACACCATATACGATGCTTAAACAGAAGTTCATTTCCACCATTAAACAAACAAATACCTCAATATGCTATTGTTTGAACTGTAACACCGTAGCTTAACAACTTGTTCTCCAAATATATCTAACTAATAGCATTAAAACTTTCATTTCTGTTTCAAGTATAAATACTCGGAGAGCATTTCGATAATTCAAGTGTACTGAAATCCATGTAAATTGGACCATTTCATGGTATTTCTACGTTTATATTCTTGAAATACTCAAGTAAATTTTGCGTATTAACAAAAGTACACTGAATTATTATTCTCAGAATACAAATAACATTCTAGGTTTGATAAAAAATACTTTTACGGTTGTTGCATTTTTATGAAACCAATTCTTACATGAATTTTTCGCGTGATTGCGTTCGCGTGAACGTGAACAGAAACGTATTTGATAATTAAAGCAAATTTATATATTTGTGAAATAATATTTTATTTGTGGTTAATGTTCCGATTTGTCCTAAGTTTTCGAGATTTACAATGTCAAAGTTATAAAAGTGCTTACACTTTAGTAATTTTGCAATTGCTGCACGGCGATATAATTTTCACTTAAAATGACTTATTAAAAAGATGATTTTTTTGACTCCTAAGTGTTCTTCCCTCTTAAATTATCCTATTTGTTTGCAAGACTTCGAAAATTTACATTACTATGACTACTGAATATTGTTTTCTTACTAATGTGTATAATCACGAATAAGTAAGATACTTTGATTATGATGAGGAATTCACAAATATGATCAACTTATATAGAACCACCACCTCCCGAATTATCGACCCGAGGAATTATATCTACCATACCATTCTATGCGGACATCAAGATTATGTTGCCACTGATCATCGCTACTGTTGCACTTCTGACGGCAACGGCCATAGTGGCTTTTCGATGGAGAAGCAGTAAGTTTAGAACTCTACATCTAAAAAATAAGTTTTGAACTATACTAAGATAATATAATTTAAAAACACAACATGAATGTATTAGTCGAAAATTACGAAGTAAAATTATTAAATTACAGGATATTTGGGGGACCGAGTACAACGGCCGATGAAGGAATCACAAGAGAATCAGCAGAACGCCGAAACCCAGAGGGAACGGTATTATGCCACTATCCACAAAGTGGCCCTCCAGCAAGCAGCCAGTACGGGTGGCGGACCCGAGAAGATTCCAGGTGAATCTTTGTTACGATACGGAAGACAGACAGGTTTGGTACTACAATTGACTTACAGGTATAAATCGAGCTGCGTAGTGATCCTGAAATCGAGTTATAACTCGATGACATATTGCACAGCTCGAATCATCATGTCATGTAGACTTTCCATTTACCTCATCTATTTGAAAGGTTATTTTTACATTACAATCAGACGTATTCACAAGGGTTTGTTTATTATATTATCTTGAATCATTACCTTTCACCCAGCTCTTAATACCGTAAAACCGCATTTTTCATTTCATTCATCAATACTATAGTACAAGATTTTATTCTGTAAGGTTGCATGAACATATTTCTATCTGTAGGTAAAAAGTCTTGGACATTTATGCCTTACGTCCGAATTGTACCGTTTTATTCCGTATCGGAGTAAAAAGGAGTAAATTATACAACGATAACATTATAGGGTTAAATAAACTGTTCACAAGATTAATACATGGAATAATATAGTAGTAGAATGGAAGACTGTTATTAGCGTAAGGTGTCAAAGTTCAAAATGGCAAGCGTTACGCGACTAGACCGAATGAATCGATGCGAAATGTGAAATCCAGAAAAGTGCAGTCTGACGCGATTTGAAAGGTAGGCAATGCCTCTCATGGCTTACAGAGACGGCGGAGGACATCTCGCCGTACGCTACGTTCCAGCTTTCGGAGGGGGGCGCGGGAAGCCTGGGAGGCCTGGGCGGTTTGGGAGGATTGGCAGGCGCAACGGAAGCAACCGCGGGAGGGCTGCATCCCAACAATACGCTACTTCACAGTTTTATGTATCACGAACATGCAATGACCGAGGGTTGCGCGAGTCCTCCTCCAGCGGCCGCGGTAATTATTTCGTTTTAATTGCAACTTTCTTTTGCAACACCTAATAACTGTAATGTGAAAGATAAAGTAAAATGAAAACAAATTTGTTCGTAAAAATGAGACCTCATTCTAGACAATGAAGAGCGTATCTTCGCGTCGACGTCAACAGAGGAAGCAACACACTCCCGGAGATGTCGAGAGCGACGAGAGCGAATTTGATGCAGACCAACTGACAAGTTCGCGAACAGAGTCTTCCAATCACCTAGATGCAAGCAAACTGAAACATAGTGAGACCGCATTTTACATTGCATAATTTAAATGGTTTAAAAGATAATTTTATACTTTCAATATGACATAAACTGAAATCGTTGCCACGACTTTTCTCTCATGTTAATAAAATCATTAATCGCTGGATAACTAACTCTTCCTGACAAAATCTATCAATGTGTATTTATAATAAAAGAAGGTGTATTAATATGTCTTTTGTCCCATGGAAATGCTTCAAATTAGAAAAAATTTGTTCATTTTTAGTTCGAGCCGTTTCGGACTTCATATACCACGGTACATCGAGCACATCTTCGGATATTTCTCCAATGTCCGAACAGAAGTCGTTGCCACGAAGAGGACGGTCTAGGTAGAAATGCATCTTTTCTATAATAAAAATTATTAAAGATATGTAATTGACGTAGATAAATTATGTGAAAACTTAGTGTCTTGAAAATATTTGAGAATATTTTGGACATTATAGTACTTCCAATAATGTAAAATAATAATAAAACCCCCGTGCTTATGTATATGTTTTCAAACACCTAGAAACAATGTTTGAGTATTATATTTTTTCAGATGGCATGTTCCCAGCAGAAGCTCCCTACGCACGATACTAACGCCAATATCCGTTGCGGAAACTACTTTTGTTGGTGGAAACCAGTCTAACCAAGTAGTACCACCAGCTGGAAGCGAAAGAGTTGATCGGCCAGAACTGAGCGAAGCTGAGTGCGATATCGATTCTCTGAAAAAACTAAAGCTTGGCTTAAGGAGTTCACTTTGGTCAAGACCAAGTACTCAAAATAACCCCTCGTCCGACTACTCTATTGCCGTTTGAGCCTCTAATTTCTTCATGTCCAATCCTTCTTCTTCCCTCGAGTGTTCTAGTCGCACCGACGACAGAGACGTTGAGCCCCTCGTCGCGTTTGCAACACCAAACTGAAAACGGGAATGTTAGCCAATCTTAACTTTGTTAACTCAGTCACTACACCCCTTAAAGACTACAAAAGCAAAATGTGTCTAAATGTCACTAAAATTTTTGTGTACAAATACTGTTCTTTACAAAGCTGACTTACATTTTCATTCGTATGATATGTCGAGTGAACGGTACAATGGCACTGTTTCAAGCAATCTACATTATGAAAAAGTTTAAATTATTCGAAAATTTGAACTAATTAGAAAAAGAGAAATACATATATCCTTTGAAAAATAATAAACGTAAAAATGTTCAATCATAAAAATGATTTGAATTAGTGAATTTTGAAATCACTATGTTAGAAACAAAGAAATGTTCTTTTTGAAAATTTTTAAAAATTTATTGAGCAAATTTATAAACAATTGCAGACTATTTTTTAGTCACAAAGTGAATACGTTTAACATATCAATAATACGTACTGTTTACACCATATATCAACAATTAATACCTTTTTCTGGTACAGAATGAGATTCAATAGCAAAAAGTTCCAATTTTCGATTACAGCATCTTTAATGTGAGACCTTCACAGAAATCACGTTTTTATTATATTTACATGATATTTTCTATAACTTTGTAATAATGTACTTATATTAGGATAAAACTACCGTTGACCACGCAGGCCATAATTGCCAAGTTTTAATACAAAACATTGCGATTCAAAGAGTAAGAGATATTTGTCCGAAGTTTTTAAATACTTTACGCTCTTACTTTTTGAATTCCCGAACAAAATCGGATACAAATAACATGATATCAATAATTGTAGATATTTGTTATAATTATAAATTACGAGATTTTAAATCTACTTACTTTCAGTTAAACGATATTCAAAAATGTACGAGCGAAAAAATATGGACGGGATGTGCTTTGATGCAAGACAAACTTTGCTCCATTGATATTTACAAATAAATAAATTTTAAGAAAAAATAAACATTTGTAAATAATCAATATACCCTGCTTCACATTCTGATCTTCAGCTCTATAAAAAACCTTTAATAAGTTACGTATACTAGTTGACATTTCATAAATAACCATATGTGAAAAAACGGTTGACGTACCAAACATTGACTGATACGAAAAATCAACTAAAATACATAACTTTTTTATGGTTTTTGATAGTGCGAAAGAAGAAAACTGGACAATAAGTATATGAAACAAAACATACTGATTATGCGCAAATCCTTTTTTTCTTAAAATTTCTTTCATTACGACTAAAATTAGAGCAATTTTATCTCGATTCTTCTTTCCGTCCTATATAATATTTTACTCGTACACTCTTAATGGCTGAAATTACTTATTATTTTATAATTTCGGAAAAAAGAAAACATCGAACTTAGTATAAAATCAAAGTACCGTTCTACATGAAAATAACGAATATCCTCGAATTGAATCCGATTGTACTTTATAGTATACTTTGTATGTACTAAAATGGCGATACTATTTAAGAGTGAAATATAAAACACACTTTCAATTAGACTCCAACACTGCCTCCGTTATACATACATTAGTATACTGTTATTTGATTACGATGTCCTATTTCGGGAAATTACATAGTGATACCCAACGAATTCTATGAAATTACATCAGTTCTTTCATGTAAAGTTACATGTGTATTGCTATACACATTTGGGGTTAGGAAGAAGGGGGTAGTCCTGATTATAAAACTCATTTCACGTACAAATTAATCTAAAAGTGATCATCTCTTAAAAGCACACATAATTTTTGAAAAAAATTTAACTGAAAGTTTCTCACAAAATATTAAGTATGTTTTGTTGATTTTACTATAAAAAACACATAAAATGTTGGTTGTTACTCTTATGAATATTGTAAAAAACATTATAAAGTAATGTAAATTTACAATTTTATGGAGCTGAGTGTACCAAAAATTCCTTAAATTTAAATTTTACATAATAAAATATTTCTGTGCCCCCAAACTCATTCTCTACCACGACAGTTATACTCTAAAGTGTACAGATTAGAATATTTCAACAGGGTATTAATTCAACACAAAGTTTACCTTGAACTGTACACAATAATGTTGAAATGTGTGTCAAAATTCATAACCCAGTACGCGCTTGCAATAATGCACGGCCTATCTCAATACCGTTAAACTCTGCGTATCTGTCTCCTTCTGTAAAACCGTGAAAAATCAAATGTTATGGCTGCTTCAAAGAAAACTATGCATTAATGCAAATTGATGTGATTCGTAATAATACACATATTCATTACATAAAAGTGATCTGAGACAGCGACGAGATTAGCTCAAATCGTTACTCATATAGAAATATTTTTAAGGGCAACAAAACTGTAAATTTCAACACTATCAAATAATTACATACTAGAAATGTTTTTTCAGTATACAGATATTCACTTATCCTAAAATAACTAACTGGACAAACGTTCTAATATATTTTTTCAATTATCATTAAAAGATAATAATTATTCGTTCAAATACATAGTCTTATTGAAGTAATTTACTTGATTATCACAATATATAATAATCAATATTTCAGATTTTAATGATAAAACTTTTTTGAAAATATTGTTTTATATTCATAAATGATATATATAGTTCATTTATAAGATTCATTACAGTGTGATAAAAACAATGTACTATAAAGAATTCTTTTGCAATCATCTAATTATAATATATATAATTTTAATATTAATGAATGCAATTTTGCTCGATCAATAACATTTTAATAATTTAAATGGTATCAGTAAAATATTACCTATAAACAAAGAGACTGATGTTTGACAAACATTTAATGCAAATACCAGATAAATGAATTTTAATAATACAGTAAATTGACTCAATAATACTAATGATAACTGCTGCTTTATTTAACGGATATACTAAGTGGCAAGAATATAAAGTAGTCTTACATGTAAAACTTTATAACCAGTTGAAAATTGCAGTTGTATTCTTCATTAGTCCTTCAGTGTTACATGTGACAAAAACTGCCAAAGTCTGTATAGAAGAATTAAGAACAATAACTCGAACTTCTGCCAAAGATCAAAATGCAGTAATTGATGCCAAACTGAAAACATAGTAATATTACAATGTTAAGAACTTTGTTATTTAATTTTTAAATAAGTCAATTTCATGGATTGTGAGAAAAAATATTTTAATTCTGGTGATAGTATTCTTATAGCAATAGATAGTACCCAATAATTATTGCTCAATTTTATTTACTAACCTTTATACATATATATTAAAATAATGACAAAGAATATCAAAATTGTATTACATTTAAAAATACACCTATGTGTAACAAATGCGTTACTTTACTTATACATTTATGATGTAATGAACAATATTTATAACAAAGTTAAATTTGAATATTTTATTGCTCTTATGTTTGAAAAATTTTATATAAATATGTAAGATTCTTCAACTGACCATAGTCTAAATTAAAGAATTCACTATTGACCATATCTATTTCCACCAAAAGTATCCATTTCTCACAATCCAATAATAAAAAGCGTAGTACTATGTTTAGCTTTAACGAGCAGTCGATTACCTTAATCATGTAAAATGAT
>JABFPT010001037.1:17503-28029 GCA_022817245.1 Nixonia krombeini | reverse complement strand
TTTCATTTGGATTTTTAAAACTTTGTGATAAACGATAATTCCACCTGTATTCTCTCTTTGACGAGTATAATTCCTTTGATTTTTAAGTTCTCCAGCCTGGTCAAAAGTATCCTGTAACTGGATTAGTTCTTCTAAATTCAATATACCTCTTGTGATAATAGCTAATCTTATCTTTTCAGTAAAGTACCAAGATAACTTCTGAATGATCTCGTTTCCTTCCATTTGTGGACATATTGGGTTGGCAAGAAAGTACTTTCGGTTCTTCCCATTTTATTTCACTCTAAAAACCGAAATTACTTTCTTGTTCACCCAATAAATCTTTGGCATTCCCATACATTGCCACAGCGTAGTCCCCTCTCGTCGTAGCTCTACTTGGCTGATAATACCCAAATTCTCTTTTCCTTTCTATTTTATGTTGTGAATATCTTCCCTCCAGTATCTCTTCAAAAATTATCTTTTGAATTCTTCCATATGTATTTGCGCTGGATTTCTCAGAGTCCACCACTCCATGGCTGGTTCTTTTAAACATGAATTCACAAGAAAATCTATTTCTGTTTTTGGAATTCTTGCCGATTAAAAATGATTTGCAAAATCCCTAAGAAAGTTCGTTAGTTTTTTCCTTCCTAATCCATCAAAAATTGGTATTTCAATACTAGGTGCTAAGTTACTGATTTTTGGATGATGTTGAACTTGACAACAAATATCATACCTATAAATATCGCATAAATAAGGCATAAGTCACACCAATCAGTTAAAATTTATATATTTTTTATGTTTGTAAAAATATATATTACCTGATTACATGTCTACTACATAATTTATATTATATAGTTCATGTTAATTAATAGTACTATTTTAAGTAGGACGTACAATCTATTGCCGCTATGTCTATGCAAAGATCACGGTAGCTTAATATATTTTTTTATAGAAGTTATACTTTCAATTCTTTATGTCATAACCATTTGCAGCCACATATGCGATTTAAATTCATGTACGGATACTTAAAGCGGTTTAAAATATTTGTACACTACATTTTTCACAAAATTATAAATAGAATAATTATTTGAAGGATTCATGTATGCTTAACTATTCAATCTTTAAAACTTCAGTAATTAGTAGTACGTTCTTGCAGAATGATTATATTCTTGACATATCATGGTCACTACTGCTCTATTTCATTACGGTACACAAATAATAACTAAAAATGTATTATTTATTACGGAAATATGTTGTAATTATTAAGTATGATCGATTTGAAGAAAATTTTGTGCATTACAAAAATCACATTACAGTCTTTAGCATGTCAGCGTGCAGAACATGAGTTTGCTGGTGTACCATGTGGAATAATGGATCAGTTTATTTCGGTGATGGGAAAAGAAGATCACGCTCTTTTGTTGGATTGCAGAGATTTGACTGTAAAACAAATACCAATGCAGCAACTTGGGGAGAACGTTTTCTTGATTACTAATTCTAACGCACCGCATAAACTAAGTTCGAGTGCATATTGTGAACGAAGAGATTGTTGTTACGAGGCAGCTAAGCTTTTGAATAAAAAAAGTTTGCGAGATGCTACACTTGACGATCTTCAAGGTATCTCTTCATCTTTGTACTCTCCGTTCATTTTACTTTGTGGTATTTATATTTTGTAAATCTTTTATTGAATCATCTGCACAGAGGCATGTTTAATTAATATTACACACTTCATTAGTTTGCCTTTTTTTTAATTACAAGTTAATTAGTGTTACTCATGTTACTAAATCAGTGTTACAGAATTTGAAGGCTCCGGAAGTTACGATCAAACGCGCACGCCACGTAATTTCTGAGATTCAACGAACTCTAGACGCTAGTACTGCTCTTGAAAGAGGTGATATGATAGCGTTTGGTCAGCTCATGAACAAAAGTCATGATTCTTTGCGCGATGATTACGAAGTGTCCTCCACGGAGTTGGACACCTTAGTATCACTGGCTCGGCAAGTAGATGGCGTATTGGGTAGTCGCTTGACAGGTGCAGGCTTTGGTGGATGCACAGTGACACTATTGAGAAAAGATGCTGTCGATAAAGTTATACAGCTGATCAAAGAACGGTTGGTATTATATGAAAGAACCCAGATAATGGTTGCCACATACATAACTTAATTAAATGTTGTTATGCAATTCTAACATATTTTATTTATAGTTAAATATCCTGATAAGAATCCTCACATACACATTTGTATCCGTTTACATTTATCCAATATTAGAAGATATTTGTCGCACTTGTTTCCAACTTTTATAACACGGCAAACTAATTTTTGAAACATTGTATTGATTTTATAAAAGTTAAATGTATACAAATTTGCAAAGTTTGTCTTCCCGGTTCTCTTCTCCTCTTTCACTCATTCATTGGAAAATAAAAACACGTTTTGTAATTAAAAAATTTCTTATTTCAGATATAAAGGCACTCCAATATTCTATATTGCAAAACCATCATGTGGAGCTCGTCAGATAAACATTTGAACAAATTTAGTTACGAAATAACAATCATTGTAAGTTTTTAATGTACACAATATGTAACATTATAAATGTATATTAACGACAATATAAATTTATATTTACTACTACAGTGATTGTCGTATTTTGTCGTGCAGTCAACGGTGTATTGAATTATTTAATAAATTATACATTATTTTGTACATTTTATGTAACGAGAATACACGATGATATGTATTTACAAAGACAATAACTTCAGGTAAATTGTCGAGGTATGAACTATTTATAAATGTTCATTATACTTTGTAATACTGACTATTGAACATACAAATAATTTGTGGCGGTATCCATCAGTGTCGATTTTCCCCATTTTGCAAAGACGTAGTGAACTCTGCAAGAAAATTATTTTATATAATATAAATCTTAATACAGAAATTAGTTTTCAAGAATGATGCACTTAAGTAAAACTTAATAATTTTCTTCATTCTCTTATTAACGTCAGCAAATGTGTAAATTGTTTCATTAGATAATATAGACATACCTTTTAAATAGTCGTTTAATTCCACTTCGTTGAAGCAACATCTTAATTCTGATGGTTTTACGCCCTTGAAAATAGCTACTACACTAGGCTTCAAGTTGTAGAATATGAGTGGTTGACCCCTTTTGGCAAAATCGTCGCTAAGACTCTTGATACCCTTTTGTCAATAAAATACCCAATTAAATATCGAAATAGATTGCAAACGCAAGTGATTATGCATTTTCAAATATTTTTTCATTGTATTACCTTAGCTGCTGTAAAATCAGCAGCTTGAATATGAGTAGAATCGATAATGACTGGTACAGTTGTACCTTGCCTTGTCCCGTGCTTGCTGATTACGGATCTAACATATTCTACACTTGGAAATGCGAGACTTCTATCTGGTGTAATCACAAGATACTCGCAACCCCCCACACTCTTTAAAAAAAGAAAGAATAATTGGTTTTACACGATTGTTTATATATCTATAAACATTACTCATACAGATTAAGTATACTATATTTTGTTTTTGATTTATTTTTCTATCATTATAGTACTTACTAGGTCAAATACTTAAAAATTAACAAATAAGGAATTAGTCTTACGTTTCTCGAAACATATAACTTTTCAATCAATCGTGTGTTATAAACTGTACAAAAATCCTACGTTTATTACACTACTTAGCAAAAATAACTCATACTTAAAGTATTTAATGAGCATAACTTTAATCTTTATAAGTGTTCCAAGTAAAACGTAACGATTGGCTATTAAAGAAATTTATTATTGCATTATTTATAACATCTTTGAGTAACTTACGACTGCTTTATGTACTCGTAAGGAAGGCCGAGCTGATGCATACAGAAGGAAGATAAGATTTATGCCAATACCGATAACAATTCCTAGCTCCAGTTTTATAAACAGACAGCAGAAAAATGTGACCACTGCTGGCACCAAATCGAGTTCTGAAAGTACATATTCGTATAGTCTGTATTTTGTGGCGGTTATATCAATTTGTCACATACACGTCATATTCATATTCATGTCATATTCATACACGTTCATGCAAAATACAGTTTTGAAAATGTTTCTATTTTCAATGCTAAATGGAGCAAAATAAGGCTACTATAATAAATAGATTTACTCACTTTTCGTACGCCACATTGGTTTCACCACTTGAAATTCCACCATAGAAACGACGGCTGCTATGATAACTGCAGCAAGGGAAGTTTTGGGAATGTAGTAGAGGTATGGTGTGAGGAATTGGAGTGAAAGAATAACCATAATCCCAGTGTAAACTCCACCGAGGGTCGTCTTCACGCCAGAGAAGTGATTAACGGCGCCACGACTAAGACTCCCACTAATGGGCATCGACGAAAAGAAGGAAGACACGAGGTTACAAGTACCAATGGCCAGCATTTCTTGCGTTGCGTCTACTGGTTTTCCGTCCGCTAAAAAATATCAAAAATAATTTTGTACTTTTTTTAACAAAATCACACGCATATTTAAATCATTATTAGTATTGTTATATTATAAATATATTTTTTAACTTATTTTTAATTTAATTCAAATTCAGTGTTATTATAAATTATTGTACATTTCAAATTAGTACTTGAATTTAATACTGAAATTTCATATTTGCAAACTTCCTTCTAAATTAGTTAAATTGTTTCCCAAAATCATTATATCTACAAGGAAGGAAAAGTACGCAATAATTAAAAAAGAAGAACTGTACATAACTGTGGTCACTGCATAATTGTTTCGTTAAGAAGATCAACAGCTTATGTAAAAGCAGAAATATAAACCAAAAATTATCATGATATACACATTTCCGGAAGCTGATGCTTTTACGCAAAAGAACGATGGAAAATTCTATCTCGACGTGCCTTGAATTAATTTAAAAGTCTACAGTTTCCACTTTTTATTCGACTTGTCTATACGACATTGCTCTTGATGTGTGTATAATGTGACAGATAAGCTTACTTTCATTATAAAGCAGTAGCCATGTATTTTTAACAAATAGAAAAGGAGATCTATAATTATTTTATAATTTTCTCGAAGTGTAAAGGAAAAAAAAGTTAAATATATCGTACAAATTTGTAAAACTATGATAGAGCCTGATATTTTCTTAATGAATTAAAACTCACAGAATGCTTTTGCCAGTGCTATATCTTCCAAAAGACTGAGCAAAGGCACGACGATGCATCCAGAGCCCATAAGCGATATCATGTCACCAAATTGGTAAGTTGTATTTCCAACAGTCGTTTCGAACGGTGGCAACTTGACGTCGGGAAGGCCTGGCTTGACATAACCAGTTAGTTGTACCGGGGATTCTCCGTCTGTTATCTCCAAGATCCAGCAAAGAATTGCGCAAATGAGAACGACAACAATGTTCCTGGCAGTTGATAAAAGCCAGACAACTTTGACAAATGATCTCTTCGAACTACTCGGAGAATTTGCGTTATTTACTATAAATGGAAGATCCTTGACTTTCTGTAAGACACAAATTTATACTATAAATTCACATTGATACTACTTTTTACGGTAACAACAAAACTCTTTTGTGGTGTCAGCAAAGAAGATAAAGGTGGAAAAAAAATTTGCATCGGAACAAAATTGACGAAGTTGGAGTTGTATGCAGTTATACAAACGTACGAAGCAAATTGCGATTGTTGTATCACAAAAAGTAATACAGAAATTATCAAAATCACCGAGCTAATTGTCATTCATACACGTGTTATAAATTCAAACGGATAATATGATATAACTTTAATTATCCGATGACATGAAACTATAATATAAAGAAAATATAATTTTTGGATCTAAAAATGAGTTATAATAACCTAAATATAATTATAATGATTATAATAACTTCAATACCTATGGAAGTCGTGTTATATAAATAGAAAGTTTATATAACTGTTGATAAGATTAAATAACTTTTCGTGAATGCATTTTCATATTTTGACGTTTTTATATCATAGTAACCGCGAATAACGAAACGCAGTCACTTATTCAAATGTAAATTCGAGCTAAAAAAATTATACTTTGTGGGTGAATTTTGATTCTAAAGTATGTTAAGGATTTTATTTTACATTCTGCTATCATGCAAAACTACAGTAATGAAGCATGTACATTTGTTATCTAAAATAGAAAATTTATAAAATAATACAACTTACCCTCAAAGCAAATAGTACTATAATACCAACGACACCCCATACAGCATCCCACAATCGAACCTTATCAAGATTTTGGAAAACAATTTCCCAAGTTTTCACAAATTCTGAATTCGGTATTTCTAAACCTAAAATGTCTTTTACTTGACTTGTGGCAATAAGTATGGCAGCAGCGGAAGTAAAGCCAACCGAGACAGGCCCGGATATAAAGTCTATTAAAAAACCTGTAACGTACGAAACGATAAGAACATAACAAAATGTAAATTTTTGTTTTCATCCAAGATATTAATTGGATAAAACAGATGGTAAATGATGATGGATATGCTTGTCAATAAAGATACTACTATAATAATTACCTAACTGTAAGATGCCCATCAAAAGCGATACGCAACCTGACACAAAAGTCAGTAAAACTGCAAAATCCGGCCCTAGTTTATATTTTTGCAGCGTCTCCCTTGTTAATATAGCAGCTATGGCTGTAGGTCCAACGGGTACATCTTTACAAGAACCCACAATAGTATAAACGAAGCAAGCTATAAAGGATGAGTATAAGCCATACTGTAAAATATAAAGATACACATTTTTAAACATCTGTAAACTCACTATAACAACTTTCTTCAATACTCGCACTTGAATAAAATTAAACTAATTAAAATTACAAATGTTTATTCAAATGTTTATTATTAATGTTATTTTAAGGTTATCAAAATATCAATAAATATGTACTTTTCAGGATTTCATTAGTTTTTAATGATACTGTAATAATTTTTTATATAACCTCACAAAAAATTCATAACTTTTAAATATTATGGAAAATTTACATTAATTTGAATAGCGATATAATGTTATATAATGTACATAAATATATGCTGTATTTCACGCTTACTTCTAGTGGAAGATTAGCTACATTGGCATAGGCAATCGCCTGAGGTATAATGGTCAATCCAACTGTTAAACCTGCGACCAAATCACTCACAGCATATTCCTTCCTGTACTTTGGCAGCCAGTCTAGTATTGGTATCCTTCTATACAGAAGCTTTTTTTGGAAAGATCTTCGTACGCGATCTCGAAGCCATTTCGTACATGTGGTACATGAAGAAACTTTTACTGTTTCCTCGGTAGTAGGAACTAAAATATGAAATAATAAAATGATAATATGTTTTTAGGTTTTGTTTGTAAACAAAATATAAATAAACAGATAAGCAAAGATACTGGGTCGAAATAACTTTTTATAGATTTTTTGCTGTTATTGTCTATTATGCCTTACCAATTTTTGCATTAATCGTGTATAAAATTATAAGGTAAATGACTTAAATTTAATTTCGAACTGGTCGAAACTGAATTTGTCAGTCCAGTGTTTACCAGTACATCTTCGTAAATTATTTCATCTTCGTAAGTTCATAAACAACTTACAGTACTGTTGAGACACGCGTTTGTATCTTAAATTGCAGAACTAATTCTTTAAAATGTACGTGAGTACAATACCAACATATAAAACACAATTTTTACCCATGTAGTTTTGTTCATGTCATTTCATATGAGACGTGTGTGCAAGATTTCTAACACGGTGTGAATAAGGTGTATGTAACAATACGGGCATTAACAAATGAATTGTCCACTTCATAAAAATCTGTCCATACTTTTTTACAGATACTTGTTTTTTGTATTAATTTAAATATAAACGTTCCTTTTCCATAAATGACTTTGTTGTATCTTTATAACTTTCTTATGGCTGTTTTGGTAATGATATAGTGTAAGAAATAACATTAAAAAAAGAAAGCAATAACATTTTAGAAAAGACTTTTTAACATAGATTTCTCATGACGGCAACGTAATTTTGTTATACATCTATTATTTTTTACCACAATAATGAAATTGTGATTCAACATTTCATATCGATTTACTTACTATTTTTCATCATTAAAATTCCATTTAATTACAAAATGTCTCTTTGTTATCTGATTAGATTCAGCACATCAGCAAATAAATAAGACGGAAAGAAAAATATTATCGATCGATCCACGTTATTTTTCTTCAAAATACTGTAAAAATATACGGGAGTGGAAAATTAACTGCATAAACATGTTTGTTCCACATGTGTCACAATTGTAGACACATATTAAATCAGAATTTCTGTATAAACTCTTCGGTATTGTCAAGTGTACATTGTTTGACTCAACCGCCAACACAAAATATGTGATTCTACGTAACACTCTTCCGCCTGTAAAATAATGAGTCAGATTATCAGTGAGATTGTTTTAAAAACATTCCTGATCTCCTACGAAGATTTCCTCCTTATTAACATGACTCAGCTTAATGAGTTTTTAATTGGTAACCCATCTAGTCAACAATATTTTAATCGTTGCTTAACACAAAAGGTAACAGAGCTACACACGTGCTACTTCACAACTAAAAAGTGATATTGAAAATTATTGAAATATTGTTTAGGGTGTGTAATAATTACCGTCAAGTACTTATCAGGTAATCTTAGTACAAAATCGTTCCTACTTCAAATAGAACTTTAATATGACAGTCCTGATCAGAAATGTGCCGTTTTTGTTTTATTATCCTATTAAAATCTAATCTGGCACTTGCATAGTTTTGATTAGATATTGATGTAATACAAATATGTCAATGCTTGATTAGAATTGGGCGAGTATCTTAATAGATCTTAATAGATTGGAATTATTAAGCATCCTTATCAAAGTCCCAGTAATGCTTTATTTTCTACTCGCGTTATCATTTGGAATTATGATTGTGAAAACGTGTTAGGAACTGATTAGAACAATGCACGTGGTACATAAGATTTTAACAGTGTAATGGAAGTGGAGGTGTCAAATGTCTGGATACGGTCGAAGTGAGAGCTTCACTTTGACGGAATGGGTACCCGAAATGATACTTACATTACTTAATCAAAACCTGATAGCAATTCTAAAACATCCTTTTCAAGGTCATTGTAATACTTTGATGAATTTTGTAATCAGGTTATTACTTTATCCGTTCTGTTAATTTTACTGTACAAACATGCCAGTATTTGAACAGAATAGAGAAATACCAAATGTGATGTCAATAGAGTAATAAAGCAAAAACGTCACTTGAGCGAATTTCTGGTCAAGATTTTATCGAGAGCTTTATTTCGCCAGGAAAGTAACCTGAATTAAAAATATTCGGGAACTAATCGATATTACCAAGCATCTTAATTTAATTTTCATAATGCTCCCACTTAATTTGTAATTGAACTATTGATGAGTATGACTTTTTCAAATTAACTTTAAACTCTCCGTTGTCAACACTTTTTTGATAACTTATTACAATTATTTAACTAATTAGCTAATGATAAAATTTTTTCAAAATTCAATGTTACAACTGTAACATAATTACATTTAAAACGTAATATTACATTTTTGCGTACATATTATGTACATATTAAGAAAATTTGAAAGTATCCTGCAGTGTCCCAAATTTAAGAGCGAATAAGCTCGACCTTTCCATATTTCTTCATAACCATTTGTATGTCGTTATCTCATTAACACTACAATTATCTTAACATTATTAACTAGCACGAGTCGATCACTTGTCGAGAATAAGTAAATGAATTACTTGATCCTTACGAATGAATATATTGAATCAAATGTCACGGTCAAAATAAAAGTCAACTTCCTTGATTCGATCGATGGAACGACATGGTTTTTTCTGATAGTAAATGAACCAAATACCTTTATAATTATCAGGACGTTAAAACTGTGCAAAGTTGTCAAGTTCAAATTTTCAGTACTGCGTTATAAGTATAGTCCCAAAAAGGTCAAAGCAACGTAATTTTGACACGATAGGCGAAACTTTAGGGACTTTTAGGTCAATTACATTTTTGTTTTATTCTATAGTAAATGCGGTAATTTTGATGTTTCAGAAGGACTCAGAGGGACAAGGGCCTTGTACAAGCCTTGAATGAGCGAAAAGTGAGTTCGCCGAGACGAACTTCTACACAAATAATGTTGTCATTAAAGCGAACCATGTAAGAACAGTTGAGACGCATATCCCGCCAACAGGAGCGAAAATTGCTCAGTATTCGATGCTATTCTTTTAGCGTCCTCGGCAGTGGCGCGGTGTGTTATGTGAGTGTAAACAAAAAAAAAAAAACAGGAAAAACGAAATCGCGCTATTTGTCGTGTTGTTTCCACAAACGGAGCGATTGAAGCTGCCGTTTCCGACGCAATCCTGGCATTAACCGCGACTAATATCACGCGTGAAAATTCATAAATGCTAATTACTTAGCGATCGCTTGATACGTTAAGTAACATGCAGAATGTTCGATCGCGTTACATAACGAGTTACAATTCTATTGTAAAATTTCCTCTTCAATAATACAT
>JABFPT010001036.1:13071-27973 GCA_022817245.1 Nixonia krombeini | reverse complement strand
GAACAATGCATGTTTCTCGTTTCTTGTGCCTCGTTACAATTGTTATAATCATTTCACTCACATCGCCATTTTTTTCTAATACATTTTTTTTTATTTGTTCGAAAATAGTGAAACTATGCGATAACACAGTGACTTTAGCGTATATCGAAGAACAGTTCCCATCGACTCTCCCTTGTTTCACATGCTGATAAGAGTGTAGAAATCAGTAGAGTTTTACACTACCACATATTCCAATCAAAAATCAGAATTCGGTAAAGAAATCGTCGTGAAAGAAATTCTGAAAAATGGTTCCAAAAATGGTTTTTTTTTTGTACCTTCAAAACGAAATATTCAATATACAAAAAAGATAAAAATGCATGTTTGGAACAAAGAAACGTTTATTCCGCTGAGAAATGTTAATTTATTTGAAAAATACAATTTGCAAACGCGATCGACCGTACATTGATCTTTACAAAATAACGTTCATTAATTTAAGTAATTAATTTGTGCGATCAGCGAGAAGCACTTTTCACTGTCCTTGTCCCACTAATTAATTTTCTATGTCTGCATTTTCTCAACCGTATCTCAAATACCCTCCCAAAGCTTTTGTAAGAACATCTCTCATTGAATTCGTATCTCGGAAACTTGTTTCTCGCTTACTTTTGTCCCGAGAATTCTCCCCTTTCATGAAAATTTCAGCAAAGTCGAGAATTCGCCGCAACGAATTTTTCAGTCGAGTGGACATATTTTCCGCTTTCGCCGATGGAAGTCTACTCATTGGCTGGACAAATCATTTCTTTTTCTATCCATTATTACACGACGTTTAGTCAGTCCTACGCGGTCCAGCACAATCCCCTTTGTCCTAACACTTAATTAATACAAATACGAAACTGATTTATGGTCGCGGCTGAAAGACCGTTTCACATTTTCTACCCGAACCCCGCAGCGATCTCCGAGATAATAAATTGTCGTCGTGTAACAACAGGATGATGAAGAAGTCACATTACCGCAACATTCTTACGCGCCTCATGAATTATTCCCGCGTGGGTTAATCAGCCATATACCAATTCGCGCTTGAAAACGTGCCATCTAACCGCACATTTTTGCACCAACCAGACACATTAACGCGAAAATCGGTGTAACTGATCATAAACGATGCATATCTAAATTTAACACACGATTAATATCGCAGAAGTAACAAACCGAAGCAAATGGCATTCGCGTGCGGTAATTGCGAACAATTCCTTTTCCTCGTAATCCGCGCGCCTACTCGACCCTCTTTGATACTGCATTTTATTTCCCATTGCAAAAAGTCTTTGACAAAGCCCACTTTAACAAACACTTTCGAGTGAAAGAGTTTCTTCATTGTGCTCGGAAAATGTCCGACAAAGCAGTCGCTGCAATTCGCCGTTCGCTGTCGAAACATAACCGGAAAGTCAATTCCGCGAAAACGTTTATCGGCACTGATTTAAATCGAGCTATCCACGTTGAATTAATAATTGTTAAATTAACGCCGGCTCGTATTCGCCTGTCGCTTTTGAGATCGCGCGATCGCGTTACGTTTCACGCGATTGACGCCGCGTCTCCTCATTTGCCGTCGACGCGCATTGTTTTCCCTTATTTATTCGCCGGTCGAATTCACCGCGGCGGTTCGCAATCTGGTCGTCCGAAGGGCCAAAAACCGGCTCGGTTCGCCCTTTGTCGAGAGCGGTTTCCAAGATTTCAGGAATGTTCTGAAAGCAACTGCACCGGCATTAATCTGGAAGTTTCTGCATTGCATCCCCTAACAAAGTCCCCTTCCCTCTCTCCTCCACCCCGATTTGTCAGTGGCCGGAGATAGGAACGAGTCAGGAATGCATAGTGGGGGCAAGAGAGGACCTTGGCCTTTTCGCGGTGCAAAAATAAAACCTGTTGACACCGGAGCCCTGCGATGCAAGGAACTTCCATCTCGCTCTCCTTTCCTCTCCGTCTTCTTCTTCTGTCTTCCTCTCCTCCTCTCTCCCCCTCCATCCACCTTCCCCTCCCCTCCGCCCCTCCCGCCGCTGCCTCTCTTTCGCTGCAATTAAATACCGACTTCGCTACAATGCGCGTATCGAGTGCGGAATACTCGCGTAATTAATGAACGCTAATTGCTAAATTCACCCCGCCGAATCGTCCGCGTGGAATCTCGTTGCGAAGCGAGCCACGAGCTACGTGTCAATTTTTCAAGACGCTGTGAAACGAGGGGGCTCTTCGTTACCGCGACTCTCCAGAGACCGGCGAACCTTCGCGACGTTTTCACGGAACGGAATTACCGGCGAGCAGTGCCAGTCAGAAGAGTCGAGGACAATGTAATAAGATATAATTATTTTTCGCCGCATTAATCGCTTTTTACTTGCCAACTGCGCTCATGATTGATGGAGCTGATTACCCCAGTTGATTGCCAAATCGTCGAGGCGGTAAAAGAGTATGTGTCAATACGCGTTAAATGATTATTCCGAGAGCATACGTAACAATTTGCGCGGAGCAATGTTTTATTACTTCAAACTGGTTCCGACAACTGAATATTATGACTTTCTTTTTCGAAGGAAAGATGCAACGTTCCAGTACGAGGTAAAATTGCTCTTCGGGTGAACTGGCCATGCCCAAAATTTCGACAACGAACGCACGCTCACACACACGTCCGTCTTTAATCAATCTTGTTCAATATGTAAGAGATTTCGGAGGAAGGAATGCAATGCAATGTTACAAGAACGTCGTTGAATAAGTAAACGGCGCACGTTTCGGAAAAGAAGTTTCGCAGCGAAAGTTCTGGAGCCGAATCTGTAAGTAAACCAGAATTCTCGAGTGCCTCTCGACTCAAATGGATTTCATTCGCGCGAAGATAATCTCACGCAATATTTCGGAATGAACAAATGTTCCTAAAACTCCACACAAACTCTTTTCGCTGAAAAAAAAAATCTGTATGGCGATATTCGCGAAAAAGGAACCCTCCTCCGACAAGAGAAAACCACTTAACCTAAGAAAATCTTCCGAAGCGCGCTCGAAACCGTGCGAAACGTGCCCAGTGATAAAAAAAATGTTTCCCGTTTTCTTTCGGCGGATAAAAATCACGATTAATCTCAGGCCAATCAGACGCGGCAGTGATGAAAGGATCGAGACGTTTAAACGGCGACGAACGGCAGGGTGAACAATCTGCGAGAAAAAGCGGCCGGTCGGCGGCCGCGTAACGTCCATCGGCCGTAAGCGAGCGCGCGCGAGGCCTCGCTCCCTAGCGCGTTCGCGAGGGCGCCGGCAGAGAGCGCGCGCGCTGTCGCGCGCCGGCACGCGGCCCGACTAGACGGAGGAGAGACGACGCCTCCGTCCGCCGACGACGGTAACTTCGGTTCCTTCGCGCTTACTCGCTTCGCCTTTTCTCGCTCTTTTTTGCCTCTTCGTGTTCGACCCATCTCAGTCGCCAGGCTAACCACCGCGCCAACCACCGTTAACGTACGCGGATTCCCGACAAAAACCATTCCGGTGATTCCCGTTTTAAACCACGACGACTCGCCGCAGATGTAACATCGCGGACGCCATCGGAAAAATATCTTTAAGCGCGAGACAGAGAGAGAGAGGGATAAAATAAGGTAAAACATTGTAGTAAGGAGACACACTCGAAAGGTTTTATTTGCTATCGATTCCCCCCTCATCCCCCACCCCGGCCAGAATCTGAGCATCAGCAAATGACAAACGGGTGTAAATCAATGTTCTACTCTTCGGTACATCAGTGACGCAGCGCGATCGACGAGCGGCACCGGTGGGTGGTAATAAACCGAGGTATATCGCAGCCGCGTTTATTCCACTAATTCTGACAATTCAGGCATCCACCGCGATAATTCCGTCAACAAGCGTTTCTTCCACGGAACCCGGGTCTACCGCTCGGCGCGCGGCTGTGCTCGCCGCGAGAGCCGCACGAGAGTAGCCGGCGCGTACCAAGCGTGCGTAACGTCCACGGGAACTCGGGACCGGGGATCGGCCGGCTAGACGGGCCAGAGACGTCGCGCGTCCTCGCCCGTCTTCTTCTCCTCGCTCCTCCCCTACGCGTCACTGGCGAATTATTCCCACCGTCACGCCGTATCTCGAACGGAATAATCGGGTGTAGTTACCCGACGCCGTGGCCCGAGAACGAGCAGGCGACGTTTGTCGGCGGGTAAAAATCATTTCACGTTTCATTAGAGAGCGGCCGGGAAAGGGCTTTCGAGAGGTTGCCACGCTCCGACAAAGAGGCGCGGCGAGCACGCGAGAGCGGATGCACAACGCCGGGTCGCGGGGAGGACGATTAAAGGTCGACTTTCGCGCGGCTGTTGACGGTGCGGCAGCAACGCGGTGACTGAGACCGCCGCGACGGTTGCCGGCAACCGTCGACGACTTCTCCGCTCTTCTTAGCTCGTCGGTCATCGCGGCTGACCGGCCAGTAACGAGCGCGCTGATGTAAACAAATGAAGTCGACGCGCAGGGAAGGTCGGCTGAAGTATGCTCGACGGTGACTGTGTCGCGAGCTGTATACCTTTGACGCTTCCCAAACATCGAAACATTTGTTTCTACGTGCTCAGCACTTGGCAGTCTTTGAAACACTAAAACGAAGCGGGACCCGTATTCGTGCTTTACAACTTTCGACGCGTCCTACGTCAAACACTTCTTCGACGCTGTCTATACGGTAACTGGAACAGCGTTTGTCTTATTTACGCAAACTTAGCGCGGAAATATTTCTAAATAAAGTCCCGAATCTGTCGCGGGAGATATCTTTCAAGTTCCGTTTCTGCTTCTTACAGTACGAAAGGTATTATGTATTTCGTGAAAGAATTTTCAGTTTGGTTACTTCAGTTGCACACATTTACAAAGATCCATAAGTTGTAACAGTTACAGGTCTGTATACATATTTCACCGGATGTAGATTCCCCCACTTCACCCAATATAATGCCCAGTGTAAATGTACAATATAGTGTGAGATAGACAAGTGAACCAGTACATTTGTCAAAAAGTATTTATGTTAAAAAGTGTAAGCTACGGGGTAGCCACTATAGTGGCGCATCCTGGTGAAACAGCAAACCAAACATCTTGAAGTAGGATTACACTGATCAACGAATAATCTCAGGCGCAAATACGCACGAATATTTCCGCAATAAAGCTTTGCGTAACGGCAATAATTTAACGATAAATATATACATTTGCAAGAATCAATTTACAAACATAATGAGCTTCATTCCATTGTCAATTAATAGACTATTAATACCAAACAATGCAGAAACAACAGCGGTGAATATTGGTTATTAATTCACACAAAATGAATCATTTATATCCCAATTGATTAATTGTCATACTTCCATTAAAAGTACGATACATTTCAAGCACAATTTGGAGACCATTGACGAAATTAAGTGAATCTGATCAATCTACAGGACGCCTTTTGCTCGACGCATGTTTACACGTTCAGGTGATTTGTAACTAATTGACTATCCGAAAATTCACCGATTTGACGGTTTGTAAAGTTGGTTTATAAATTTCGTACGCCGTTCGTTCTATACGCGACGGTCACCACTGCAACGTTTTTCCCTCTGCCCATAACCGGCTTCAAAGTATAAGCGCAACATTTCTGTCAAAAAAGGTAATTATACCGCTGTAACTCGCATCCTCGTCTCGGACGCTAGCCGTTGAAAGCTTTTTTCCCGCCAAGGCGCCATATTGTCATCAACCTACTGACAACTGGTGGGACGCTTTCCCCGCGTGTAATGTAATGCCACGATAAATCATATTTGGAAAAATACGACGCTCTGAAATCTTACGGCTATAACTTGCCGCCTTCAGAATTGCGAGCATGGCACCGCTGTAATTTCATTTCTGAATTTTTCTTGCACTCTACAATGATTCTTCAGGATTATTTTGACAGGTAATACGAACAGAGAATCGCCTTGAATTATCGTGAAGATATTTCGAAAGCTTTCCGTAATGTTTAAACAATCTGTTGACCGAATTAACAAATAAAATAAGAAAATTTCAATTAAATGAAAAAAGTGTAATGGAAAAAAATTTAGAGTGCTTTTTGTGAAAGTGTACTTAAGTTCAGTAAATTTCTTGTGTATCTTCACATGACTACATATTTTTTTACACAAGTCGAATAACTGGCATAAAACTGTCCTCGTGCGAATGTACGCTTGTACGACAGTTACGTTCTCTTGTTTCTTCCAACAAGTTGCGATTTAATTATTGAAGAATTGCATTAACATGGGTCGCTGCTGAAGCAAATTCAATGAGAAATTCAATAATTCTTCTTTCCCCGAGCGAGAAGTGTCTCAGACGCAAATTTACACGCCTGATTGAAAGTCTTGCCACAAAAGTTGTACCACAATATTTTATAATGACTTTTGCGCTGTGGCAAACGCGCTACGGAATTCATACGATTTTTGCACACTTTTACTAACGGGCTGCGGTAACGACGCTACGTCGGTAATTTCTCATGCGTTTCACTTAATTTAATTGAACGTATTTTATTCCACTGCACAAACGTTTGTAGACATTTCTTCATATTTATTTAAAATCTGTTCGTATATACAGATTATCAATATACTTTTTTCATATTGTTGTTGTTCGATTATAAAATGATTACGTTACTTTTACTTCGGAAGATACATGTGGATTGTCGCACTTATTAAATTTACTGGAACGACATTTTTATACAAACCGGCTTCAAAATGAAGTTCCTCTAAAAGAGTCATCGCAAAGTTCATAAAAATAATATAAACATCTGAACATGAAACATTAATCGAAGAACAAGTACATATCTACCAATATTAATTTTTAAGTAATGGTAACAAATAACTTTTTAAAGCTTAAATCTTTCCCATTTTTTTTTTTTCGTGAATATGATTCACATAATAAGAACAAGTTACATCTAAAATGACGGAAAATGAAAACTTTTATATAATTCGGATATCACGTGTCCTGCGTGACCCAGAATTTTCATTTATCAAATTTCGTCTATCTCTTGACTTATATGCAGTAAATAAATCATGTATGTACAAGCGTACGCCATACATATACATAAGTGATATATATACATATATATAACGGCCATAGTAACGGGAAGGTGACCTTTCGGGCGAAGGCAGGAAGCAGTGGCATATCTCTGTGAAAACTTCTTTTCTCCCCCGTCAGGGTCCCGCCCTTCTGCTTCCCGATGAAAAATCGTCAGTGTATGCCCGGAGGAGGGCGGTGCCACTACGGTGCATCCAACAATCGGGCAATGGTCGCCCGAAAAATTATCATTTTTCTGCCCGCTTCAACTTCCACTCTTATCGAACAAACAACTCCACTTTTAAAATTACCGGCGTCGGTATCTCATGGCGTACTGCAATTTCGGAGCAGTTTCTCTTTGCAAAATACCATAAGTAAAAAAAAGAAACGCGAAATGGCGAAATAATCGAAATGATTTGTTACTTTACGAGACGGAATAGAGAATGTACAGTTAAAATTTATTTCAAATAAGAAAACACATTGTTTAAGCACGAAGTAAATAAAAAAAAAAATATGATTTCCCGATTCCATGTTGTATGTAACACGTACGACAATTGAATCATTGCTGATATATATTTCTGGATACACCAGCATGATACATTACTTCATCAAAAAGGAGCCGGTGTGTGTACGTCATTACATTGGAAGTGTGAAATAATATTTGTAATATTTATCCCAACGGATAATACACATATAATAACTATGTGCAAAGTATCGTATAAATACTGCGAAAATTACTTTCTACACAGTGTACTTTTTTCACTTAATTCGTTTTGCTCATATGGTTATAATCATGTTTTCTAACAATTCGAAAAAACACATTCGCAATGTAACAAGAATACAAATAAGAGAACATCATTTTACTTGATAAAGCGCGTGAGTAATCTTTCATCAATAATGTTACCATTTATACACTGAATAACATGATATGAAAACGAAATGAACCGGAACAAGTAACGCATTTCAAACATTCCGTGCATGTCTTTACGCCAAACAGTTGCAACTTTTCCATCTTGGGAATATTTCCCTACGCATACGATGTCCGTATGTTCAGAGGTTTATTACCCAAACATACGAGAAAGAGAATGTCACTTTTCAATAAGTATCGATTTACCACTTTATATAATCATACATATTTTCATGACTGATTACCAAAGAATAATCTTTCATTAAAAATCCTTCTTTTTACAATTGAATAAAATTAAAATTTTTGCTTAATATTTTAAGCTTAGTGAACAATGTTTAACGAGAGTTGAGAAAAAAAGTTGAAAGCCTTGAGAAATATCTAAAAAATGCAACATCAAAAAACGGAGCAAGTGTGGTAAGGAACGGTATTAACCTAATTACCGCATTGCACTGTTACAAAAATTCCGACAAATTTTTTTTTTCGCGTTTCATCTACGTGTTTTCCATTAATTTTCAATCAATACTGTTGGACTCGCAAAAGCAAATGTTTCCTTACTGAAAGTGATTTTCACAATTAGACTTCCACGTATTAAAATTTGCTCCAGAATTTTGAAAATGTGTAAACTGTTCAGTTCTCTTGTTACATTTTCTACGAAAATACATTTTTAAAGCCAAAATTTTTGATCCCTCAAGCTCAATTTTTGTTGCTATACGTACAAAGAGTGTTCCAGTCACTTAATAGTATTTACAAATACCATTGATAAAGTTGGTTAAATAGCCAAGTATCCTATGCTACGTATAACCGACATAGACAAAGACATTCGGTTACAAAGACACTACCCAACATATGTCAACCGAGCAACGGTACGCGAGATTTGCAACAGCCGGTGAAAAAAAAAAACGGCATCAATCACGTGGTCGAATTTCCTTTTTTATGCAACGGGTCCGAGATGCGGCATCGAGAAGTGCAATTTCGAGGCTAATTTTTTCCCAGCGTGCAGAACGAAAAAAACCTAAACAGCGTATCTTAACGCTGGCGAAAGAAGAAGCGAGCGCATGCATAATATGCGTAACATGTGGCGGGCGAGCGATCCTCTGGACGGCGCGGAAAGGTTTCGGAAAAACTCCAGTAAACGGTAGCCGCCATTTTGTAAACGGTACGCCCTTTCCTAAGACCGGTACGGCATTGGCTCGCACCAGCGGAGAAAAAGAAATTCGTTGCGCTTCCGCTGCACGGGAAAATGGTCCTCGATCAAACGCGGTCAACGAACGAGGCGGGCGCATTTGATCGAATCGCTTCTTGAACCATCGCTCCATTTCGCGATTTTTCAGACGCTCAATTATACGGTCGAAGCAGCCCGATATTTTCCTACGCACAATGCCATTGATAAGCGACAACCAAAGAAACACTCTTGATTACGAACACTTACGCGTAATTATTTGTTTAAGCCGCAGTAAATAATCATTCGGCGTAAATTAATAGGCAATTTGTTAATTAAACAATCCAATTAAGTCAATCAGCGATACTAATTACGAACGAATACATCGATCGGTGCCGATATCGGTCGTTCGACTTATCGCCAATGCGAGATATGCGCGTAACGCGCGATCGGCGTTAATTGTTTACTCGACTTCGCGGAATGAAAAATCGTGGAATGCGCGGCGGGAAATGGAAATATGACGATTTACGCAATCGCGTACGGGCGCTCGAACGAGCAGGCCGTGCCGGCGGGCTGAAATTCAAAATATTTGGAGTACGAATTTAGCACTGCACGTATCGCCTGTATCAAAAGCGACAAAGAGGAAGATACAACGAGACCGAACGTTTCGTAACAATCTCCACCGAAGCGATTTCGAAGGCTTCTCTGTCAGCCAACGGCGAACGGGGCGAAACGCTTTTTGTTAATGACATGGTGGGTGGTGGGAAAAATGCACGTGGTCATCTACTTTTTTTTAATAATTCGAAAAGCGGCTTTTCTTTCTTTGCCACGTACAGAAATAATTTGTAATTATGATCGTACGTACGAATATTGTGTTATTCGCAAAACTAACAATTATTTCGTAATTATATATATGGGACTAAAATTTAAGCTTTTATGCTGCCCGCTGATGCTTCCCCTTCTTTGCGATTGCAAAAATATTTTCCTGAGAAATTTCGTACCAATTGTGATGAGTCGTAAAACAAAAAAAAAAAAAAACAAATTACAAAAAGAGATGACAATTTTTCATTAATCTTCAAGAAACTATTTTTGGGTTACAAAAGCAAAATTATATTTTTTGATAATTTGATAGAATTGTACTTTTGGACCTTATCATTTATTATAAATTATAGGAATATTGTTGCAGCTTGTTGTTCTATGCGAATGCATTTTAATCAAATTTTCAGGTGTAAAAACCTGTTTCGTGTATGAAACAATCACTTTGATACTCCCGTTTTTCAGAAACGTTTTATTACATCGCTATTAACTTTTTGTTCAAAGAATTACTACCACTGCGGTGTAAACAGCCATTTGTCAACACGTACAATTTGTTCGATTATGTATAGGAAGCGGGAAGCACTGTCTCATTTAACTTCTTCAATTAGTTTTTAATGGCTTTTAATGAGTACGATTATTGTGGAAATCATTGAGCCGAATCAGAGTAATTTCCGCTGTAACTGTAATTCCGTTTCTCTAATTACGATCGTTGAGAACGGCTTTATAGAAAAATTCAATAATAGTTATTAATTACTGCTATGGCTTTACCGCGTCGATTGTACAACCCGAAGTCGGAAAATGTAAAGCAATTAACACTTAAATAATCGGGTGTAAATCCGCACTTGAACAAAAAAAATACAGTTGGAAAAGTACAGTATCTAAAGATGTTTAAAAATTCTTACGTACAACGTTCTTCGTCTTTGTTTTGTCTTTCTCGTGGAATTAATGCATTTGATGTATCTCTCGAACTGAAATGTTACATTATCGCGCTTTTTTCAAGGTGACCTTTTACGGTTGACAATCTTACGAATTAAATGTGAGCACCTTCTCGTATTTTCTTTAACATACGGTGATCGGAAGAGCCGATAATATTTTGCCTAGAATTTAAATCGGGTATTCAAATACGCGATTTGAATTTTCTTCAAAATTCAACGACCTAAGAAAGAATGATTCTCTTTAACATATTCCATATATAGCTGTAACTGTACATCGATCAATTTTTTCTTACGAAGCTGATGTACATTTGTATAGGCCAGGCCTGGCCAACCCAAATGGTTTCACGGGTCACTTTTTGATATCTCGTAACGTTACAGTTGGCCGCACTTTAGGTAAACACGCTTTTAAACAATTTAATACAAATGCAAATGACTAAAACTTCATTTTCATTTACTACGATTCGATATAATTAAATCCCGAGTCTTAATTAATGAGATATTTGTGTATCCTTTCTTACACTTAATTTTCGCAAATCTATATTTATCTTCGACGTCATCGGCTTTAGCTGATTTTCTAAATTGGCGTCGGTTAACGAAGCACGTGATGAACTCTTTGTAAATTGTGCGGATTTATTCTTTATCGCGTAGCTCAAATTACAAATGAACGTTACAGAGGGTTTCCTAACGAAACCGATTCTTTCAGTAATATTTGGCGTTCCTGGATATCAAATATAGAACTGGAGCTCGTAGTCGCACTTGCGCATGATAACAATGTCGCATGCAAATTTTTATTTAATTAATAGTTTTTGTATAAACACAACGAGAAACAGAAGTGTCAATACAAAAATATAAAATAGACCGGCGGACCACGGATTGGCCAGGCCTGGTATAGACGATAATTATCACAAGTGAAATAAGTTTGAGCCGAATGAAAACTTTACATGAAAAAAGTATGAAAATTGAGAAAATAATTTACTTTGTTATCGCGAATAGTTTTAAAACTATAGTTTTTAATTTCTTTATGGTATGCTTTATTGTGATCCGCTTTTGCGAAATCTTGCTACCTTTTTTAGACTGTACTATTGAAATTACAATTTTCAAAAAAATTCTAACTGGACTAGTTTACCCCCTTGATAACGTCAACTTTAATTTATATTAAATACAGCGTAACATTATTTCCGTAAAACAACCGTTGTGAATCACGTTCGCCAGCTTAGAGCATTATTTATCAGCTGTAATTCCGTCAATATATCATTGCGAAAACGCGAAGTAATAATTTTAAATGTACAATATGTATTGCAATCTACAGTCACGTTGAGAATGTATCTAACGTATGTAAATTGCGCTTGCAACTGAATTTACAACGAGTTTTCGAGGCGGCGAAACCATACTAAAAATATCACTTCATTAGATCAAGCAAATGTCTCGATATTTTTGTATACAAATACAGCCATAAAAATAATCTCGCGAGCGTCTATCCAGAGACGAATCTCACAAAAAGCAAACAACCGAGTCTCCGCGCAGCGAGTATACACCGAGATTGCATCGTAGTGCGCGTCTGAACGGAAATGCGCGAAAGAATGTAACCGACTTTACACGCACGCTTGTACTGGGTGACTCGCCGATATGTTTATGTATCACGTCTGCGTTTTATGCGCGTCTAGCGAGCCTACGTTACGTTGCTCTTGGCAGATACGCGTGCCGTAGTAGGCGTGGAATTAACAGGATAAGAGTGTCGTTCCGAAATAACTTTTCAAAGATAGCGCGAACCTGTCCGCACGTGCATTTGGCATTCATAAGGCAGAAATCGTGGCACGTGTTTGTCGCGACGAAATTGTGTACAAAAGCTGGTGAAAATCGTCTTTTTTCCAAGGCCGTCGTTGCGCGTTGCAGTCGATCGATAAAACATTTCCGTTATTGTTTACAAGTACGATCGGTCTCTCGATGCTTCTCGACACGGCGAGTCGATCGATAATCGAATATAAACAACGAATAGACGGCACAGTGCACGATAATACCAGATATCCCGTGTCGTCTGCGCTATACACTGTAACCATATGAATCGCAACGAACTGGACATCGTCGACCGAGAGACCGACTGTACTCCGCTCGGAGTGGTGGGACGGCCCAGCGAAAGAAGCGGAGTAGCGAGAAATGTCGCTGTATCGCATGTAGTCTACACTCGCGGGGAATAAAGAGGCGGGATCGAAGAACGATCGAGCACGAAACGGCTGGAAAAAAGTGTAGTCGAAATTGGTGAGAGGAAGAACGATGCCAACAGGGCGAATGCAAAAACATGGCGGTTTTTCCGCGTCGGTGCCAACCGTGTCTTTCGTGGTTAAGTACGTCTGGGAGTAGTTACCTTGTCGAGAGAATCGTCAGTGGCGGCGACGGCGGTTTGGGTATGAAGCGTAGGAGGCGGATTGTAAAACGTAGGCAGCAGCTGCGGCGACGGTGGCGGTCCGGTCTGGGTCGTCCGTCGGTCCTGCGTCCAGACTCCTGTCTCCATCCTCCGGAGTTCTCCGCTCCTCTTCCCTCTTGTTCGCGCCGCGCGTATATATCCTATAGCTATCGGCCGTGCTCGAGTCAGGTCGCCGCTCCCTGAGAGATCACTGCCCTCACGCACACCCGGGTCCTTGCTCGTTCCTTGGCAGACGACGTCTCTGCCGGCGGATTCGCGAATGACGGGTTGCGCCGTTCCAACGCGCTCTCTTTCTCTCTCAGTCATCTCCTCCTCCTCCTCCTCCTCCTCCACCTCTTCTTCCCTCCCGCCCTCCCACCTCTCGTCGCCTCTCGTTTACACACACGCTCTCCCCCTCGCCCCGCGCACGCTCCCTCTCGCTCTCTCATCCGCGCGCGCTCCCTCTCACTCTTGCCCTCCTCGTTCGCACACTCACACGCAGCCAGGCAGACAGACACACGCACGTACACGAACGTTCGCAACACCAACACGCCCGCCGCCTATACGTACGCCCGCACGTATCTGTCTATCTCAGCTACACACTGTCACTCCGTGTCTCGAGCGCGCGCGTGAACAACGCACACATGCATGTGCACAAGACGCGCGTCTCGCATCGCATCGTCTACCGCAAAGTCCTTGTATATCCGCGAACACTTTCTTACCGCTACGCAAATGACGCGCCGAAAGAAATGCGCCTGCCATTCGAGAAAATGCGATCCGTTTCCGGCCGTCCGCTCGAGCATGCGAGAGCGAGGAGTGCTGTAAGGCGGCGATTTGCAAGCTCCGCCGAAAATCGGTAAGGAGAGGGAGCCGCGCGATTATTGCCCGCCCTGCCCCTTCCGCCCGGCTTTTTTGAAAATCGGTGACTGGCGGGAAATGGACGTTGGAGAAAAAATCGCGGCGGGCTGTGTCCACGCTTCGAAACGAGCGCCGCCGCTTTCCAAATCTCTGTATAAATCGCGAGGTCTTTGCACGGCGCACCACACTCGCGAATATCACAGAGACGACTACGACCGACTCGCGTGTCCCGCACGCTTTTCGTTGTAGCGGCCGTTGTGCGCGCGCGCCACACCGACGGAGAGGCGGAGGAAGAGGGAGAGATATGGCATGCGTGTGTGCATTCGTGGTTTCGCGCACGATGCTGAGGGATTGCAACGCGCGAAACGTTTTTTACAAGCCGCACACATGTACATATACAATGACGCGAAAGAGGCGGCGGCACCGGCCGGTCTTTTACGACACTGCAAACGGAACGCAGCGTCATCCCTCGGACGAGGATAGAATTGCAATTTCGCACAATACCGTTGGCGCGCTTTCTTCTGTCTCTACTAATTTGACCATTTATTGTAACGTAATTCCTATGATTTGCATGTATACTGCAATTGACGTATCAGTACATCTTATAGCTATTAGACTTTTCAACGCTCTTTCTAACTCGTCATGTAGTTTTTGCATTGGTTGCCAAACTATTTTTACGAGTGAAATAAAGAATCTGCTCTTTTACTCTTCTTGTATGCTGTTATAAATTGTGTATAAACTAACAAGATTATTTGAACTTCTGTATATCACATTGTAGACCTAACTATAGAACGAACAGTGTTATACTATTTATAAAA
>JABFPT010001032.1:7890-18462 GCA_022817245.1 Nixonia krombeini | reverse complement strand
GTAAGGAAAAGTAAACTCATTTACGAATGTGTAACTTTTTAATTTGACACACACCAAAAGTATTGTGCAGTAACTTTTAATAGTGTGTTATACATAAAATGTTTGAAAATATTAGTAGCAAGACAAAAATTTATGTGTACGATCCCAAAAATGTTAAATAATATTGTTTGTGTGACATTGTTTATGATCTTCTAAACTCCGTAGAATGTTCCATTATTATATTACGTACACTCATAAGTTATATGGTTTTTATTCATTTTAAATAATAAAAACAATCGCAATACTTACAAGATACCCAACATTTATATACAGATATTTGCGCACGAATAAATGCATTAATAGACTCAATGTGTAATTTACTGTGAATGTATTTGAATTAATACATTTACATGGATACTGCTGCAACTAATTGTAACAATTTTGTCTTTGAAACTCTATTATTTTTATCCTTCAATGTTTCTAGATTCGTGGAACAATTTTTATTTTATCTTCAACTGATAAGTAGTCAAAATAATCTATACAAGTAACTCTTATCAATTAGTACTAAAATTTATTCTTTTATCTACTTATTTCAAAACTGATTTGTAATTGCAATTTTGTATTTGATTGTATTATCAATTTTAGGTATATCAGGAATCATTTCAAAGCCATTAAATAATATTTATGTTCGAAATTATTTTTACATTTTACGAAACAATAGGAACTATTTACTGAAATAGTAATCTTGTATATGTATTATCGATACTGATTTTGGGAAATAACTTTCGTTAGGCCTGAAAGAATATTGTGAATGAAATCAGTTTATTACTTTTTGTAGTACATAAAAAAAAATGATCATGTCAGGCTTTCATATAAATAAACAACACCTATGATAATGAATGATTTATTGCCATCTTAGAGAATCAATTTTATAATTTTTAAATTTGAAATAGCGAACATCTTGAATTACACACTATATATATTATCCTGTACATGTACATCTTTCATTAGTTTTTCAATATTTATTTTCAACTATTAATTGTCATGTATATACCTGAAATTTGTCGTAATAATTTTTATATACCTTTTGTATTTGTACGATATACTCTTATGCCAACAACTCAATGAACACGAATTTCGCAATTCGAAGATCTCTGTAAATGAGATGGCAGTATTTGTTTGGTGCGATTTAGTTGGCTACAAGAGACCGGTTTGCACTGATTCAGTATCTAAACTACGATTCATATGTCGAGTGAACATATTCCTGCTTTCACGGACATATTTGTCATTATAAATTATCCCTTGCCATTATCCTGTGCATTTTATCGCCAACACAAAGCAACACTTTACATAAATGCAATCACCACAATGTTAAAAATTAAGCGACAAGAAAAACGAGAAGAAAAAATGTATGTACCTTGTTTAGAACGATTGTGCCTAATATTTAAATCATTTTTCACGTGACATCCTCCCATAAGAAATGTATATTTACTTTTTTAATTATACATATACATTTTTGCAAATATGACATCGTAGTCGTAGTGAGGCTAACGAATAGTAAATTGAATTTAGAAAAAAAAGAAAAAAACAATTTTCCTCGTAAAAAAATCAGATATATTTGACGTTCTTCGACATTATACACTGCAAAGGAGATTATCAAATTAACTGTTTATTATGTTATAAGAAACTGTGTGCACGGTGAAAGGCGCATTGCGTTTATAGATAAAACATGGGTTTTCGCACGTTGAAGACAGTAACTGACCAGTGTAGTTTCGTTTAAAGTCAAATAATAACACGTGCAAGTGCAACATCGTCGGTGCATCTATACGTGCTGACACTTACTGTACCAAATTCTTATTGAAAATGCCTCATTTTCACTAAATCGCAGTTACCGTCTATTGGTTATGCTTTTGACAAATTCTGATGCAGGAATGTATACATCTTACAGAAAAATAAGTTCTCTTCTGTCATCTTTAAGTTATTTATTATCAAATATATCTGTAGATCAGAGAAGCCGAAAGTCGACGGTGCATATTATTTCGTCGCACGTAAAATTTCATTCTTTCGTGTCTCTCCGAGTTACAAACATAATATTTCAAACAGTTCTCGCATTTGTCCTTATTTTAAAAGTGTAACAGTATCGTGATTATTTTAATGAAAAGGAGGAGGAAACGGTAATAATATGTAGTGTTCTATGTGTGTATGTGTGTGTGTCGAATAGGAAAAAATTTTGTTCCTTTCCTTGCTTTTCGCCTTTTTAATGGAAACATACGCAAGTGCAGTATCAACAACAGTGTAGCATCACTGTTTGCTATGATGCAGAAGATGTACTGAACATACACACGGTCCACTCTTAACACGAAAACGCAATTATAAAGTAATGATTCAAGTTTACCATCGACACTCGTTCTTTTTTCCAATGATGCACAAGTGATTATGTCAAATTTCGATTTCACGCGTAAAGGTGGTGAAACTGTGTCTATAATGTTAAATCTAATGATTGCGAGGACTACAGAGTTAGGCCTTTGCCTCCGCCGCTTCGCCGTTGCTCTCGGCTTCGGCTGGCTTCTCCTCCAACTTTGCTTTTTTCTCGGGACTTGCTCCATCCACTGCAGCTCCGTCGGTTACATCTCCCGAAACGGATTTCCTCTTTATACAGCTGGCATCAGCAGCATCCTCTTTAAACACATGCAAAATATACCATTAATATAAAGATTAATTTACAAATTTTTTGCATTTGAATTAATTCTGTAAAAATTTTAATTTAATAACTGCTGCATTAGTGTTTTATTACTTACACATTCTTTATACTAATAAGTTTATAAATATAAACAATACTTGCAAAATTTATGTAAATTTGAGTTTATGAATTATTTTTTACAAAAAAAAAAACACATTTGCATAAAAAGTAAAGGGTAATTATTGACATAGGTTATAATTTAACTGAAAAAAATTTTAGAGAAGTGGTTTTTTCTGCAATCCTTTGTTAGTTTTATATTAATGCTGTCAGTTATGTACAATAATCGATATTTTACCATCAAATAAATGTTGGCAAAAAATCATAGGTAATCTTAATACTTTTTGTAACATCTTGGAAATATAACCCTATAAGTCTTAAAAAAAAAAATTTCAATAATATTCTGGATATTTTTGTGTGCAGAAAATAATCTTATTGATTATTGATATTAATATATTACCTGTGACATCACCATTCTTGGCAGATTCTGCTTCCTTGGCATCCTTTTCTTTCTCCTCCACTGAACCGTTTTCTTTGACTGATTTTGAATCTCCATTTTCTGAAGACTTTGAATCTTCATCAACTTCTTCCACGACTTTCTTTTCTTCTTCTACAACCTTCTTCTCAGGGGTATTTGCAACTTTAGTAGTTTCCTTTTCGACAACTCTGCAAAAAATTTATAAATAATTAAACATCAATATTACATAAATTGAAATTATACATATGACACAATAAACATATATGAAAGTAAATAATATTATAAGGAACAAAAAAAACATTTCTAGATTATGATCCAAACGAAATGAAGCAGTTTGTTTTGCTTTGAATGAAAATAAACTATTACTGTTCTCAGAATATGAAATAATTATTAGTGATAATCCAGTGGCAATTGTAGTATTACTTATTTTGATATACATGATTTTATTTCGAAAATTATGCAAAGTTTTAATTTGGCAGTTAAAAATTCACTAAAAGCGATTAAAAATTTGTGTTGCTGTAAGCAGCATATTGTATTACGCTGACACTCCAACATTTCGTATCCGTGAGAGTTTCACTTGGAAGGATTCTCAACTGCCCATTACCAGCTCTGCAATTATTTATGCATCGAAATTACTAAGTTCTTGCAAACTATTAAAGACTGTAGGTTATAGACTGTGTAAACTGAAACTAGAATTTATTATTGGAATAATTTTACATATTTTGAATTTTAGTGCTTATATAGCCTTATTCCTTATTACTCATGCAAACACATGTTCAAAACTTATTTAAACATATGAACACAATTATATCATTTTTAATTCAATTTAATTAAAATAGTCATGGTATATAGTAATTTCTACTATGTGTAATCCAACTTACAACTATTTTTGATGCGTTACATGTATGCATCAACAAATTTTAAACAATGTTTATGATACAGAAACATTTTCATACTTTACATTTAATTAAAACTTTTATCCTTTCTCAACCTGATATTACCAACACCAATCACAGCATCCAATAAACTTCAATAATAATTACATTTTTTCAGGATACTGACTGCATAAAGAACTGCTTAGTGGATCAGAGCATGCCCCCTTTTAATTTAATATTGCAATTTTACCAACAGATTAATGTCTTACATTTTCTTTATTAATGATCATTAGTTTGAAATTGAATTACATTTTTGCCTGTTGTCTAACATATTTATTTATATATTTAATATATATATTTTTAATGTAATAATTTGTTTCAAAGTTAATCAGTGTATTGAAATATTAATTTTATACACAAACAATTACTCTGTACTGTTACAAAAGCAAAAAGAACACAGGAGCAGATAATTTAAGTAGTATAAAGTTATGTAAAATACGAGATTGTGTTATTTCTGCCTGATTGCATTGAAATAGAATTTTTGTATTTGCAAACACAGCATATTGATTATAAAATCGTTCGTTTCCAAACACTAACGTAAATAAATTTCGTATAATGATAAAATTAATTTATAAGAAACGTAATGTGCCACGCAATCTCCGCGAATGATATTACGGTCGCAGAAGTAGAGAATCATCGTTTACTTATATATTTCCACTATAGTCGGCATTCTTTAGTTGTGCATGCACATGTATACCCGCCTCACCAACACATATGCACTGAACCCAGGGTCGAATAAGTGTTCGCAGAACCCATGACAAACCAGTTTCCTTTAGGATTATATATTCACATAATTTTCTTCAAGTTTTCACTTTTTAATTGTTATAGGATAAATGGTACAATTTTCATCAAGAAACAGTATTTCAGTGAATTATTTTGATAATTTTATAATTAAGTATATTTAAAATGTGTCATTGGCATATGTTTAACAACCATACAGAACAAATTATGATTAAATTTATTTTTTATAAATTGCAGTTTTCTACTCAAACATTCATTGAATAATTATGCAAATATCCTTGAAATGATAAATTATATGCATTTCTTTTATATGAATGTAAATATGTGACCAATACTTGACAAAAAAAATTGGAAACTTACATCCTCATTTATATTGTATTATTAACACTATTTCTTACTCGACTACTAAAGTGTACCAATATTTAAATATTTAAAATAATAGTGTAACTTTGTTTTAAGACAAAAAAATTTAACTACAGACAGTAAAACAAACGCCAGATCAACAGTTCAGCAAAACTATAATTATTTTAAAAAGTATAATAATTTATATATTTTCATGTATTTATTACCCTTGGCCTTTATAAGCACAAATATCACATTTGAAAACAAAGGCGTTCTTTTTTTCACATTTTTGTTAGCAATGAACTACGACGATAAAATTTACTTATTTGAATAATTTAAGAACAATATTTAACAATGTGTTATATGCATATTTCATGAGGAAAAGGGTTTCCCAACACTGAAATTGTTTTCTGGCCATTTTATGAAAAAAAGGAAAAAAATATATTTTCAAATTCATGTTAAAAACGGTTGCTATTTATTCGACCCTGATTATGTGCGAGAAGGAGCAACGTAAAATGGAGGGAAATGGAGATAGGACGCCCACAGCAGCGCCGTCACGTGGCCCTTCTACGAACCACCGACACCCCCTCTATCACCCCGCGCTTTCATAAACGGCCACAGCGCGGCAATTCACAGATTGCGAACACTCGCGTTATATTTACATTACCTTCTGCGCGTCGTTCGCGTTTCAATTCATCACATAAATTATACACGAAAGGAGCGCACATCTAATTTTCGAAGCGATATCATTTCATCTTGAGCGGCGAACGAAGAGGAAAAAATAAAGAAAAAACGGACACATGTTGCAGCTTAGAAAAACGCATATGAACACGTTACATTTAGCTCGTATCGGGAGAAATGAGACGGAGACAGAGATGGAGAAAGAGAGAAGGCAGATCGATACGCCGGCCGCTCTCTTTCGGTCAGACAACTCTTAGTACAATCTTTCGTGAAAAGATAACGTGGACTTCATATATTCTCACACACGAAGCTAATAAAAATAGTACTATAGAAAAGGTGAATAAGGACTTTGGAAGAAAGTCCTGTGGAAGAAAGAGGCAATGTAAACAGATACATTGGCAGCAAGCCAACAGTTGATACAGGCTTGTATTTTTCGCGATTCTTTTCCCAGACTCGTCTTCATTTACCATGATATTTTGGTCATTGAGAATGCATGCGTGTGCACATATGGCATCGATCTACAAATTTCCTCACGTAATGTTTACAGAAATTGCGAATATCAATTATAACACTTTCAAAATAATCGTAAATGGACGTTTTTCAGTAGGCCAACTGAGCTCTGTCAGAAACACTATCAATTGTGCTTACGAATCGTTCTACAAGTAGATGTGTATGCAAGCGTGGAGAAAAAACAAAATAACGGCGCGCACGCGATCTATCTCCTCGGCGCCATGTCGCGAGGTCATGAAAATTCACGAAGATACATTATTTTCGTAAGCATTGAGGTATAAACGAGAAGCACCGGGTCAGCAGAGTTGACGAATATCCCAGAAAAAAAGTAACGCGGCCACGTAAAGAATTGTAACGGCGTGCTTCCCCTCCTCTCTCACCTCCCCTCTCTCGCTGCCCTCGAGATTTTTCTTCGTCGGCGTTTAAGAGCAAACTGAAAAAAACCGCGAAACGTGTTCGCGTGCGAATTGATTGCGAATGAACACGTGGTGGATCGTCATCGAGTCAGCGGAGACAAAAAAGCAGGTAAAATCGTGACACGAAAAGACGCTGGCGCGCGAGCCTGGCGTGGTTTCTCAATCCAGAGCAGCAACCGTACAGGCTTGGAAAAAATCGTGCATTTTTTTGTGAGTAAGAACACATGTGTTACATGACGAGATATAGAACTTACTTTGTCTCTGTATCTGCCATGCTGATTGATTCGATAAGGATTAATTCGATAAAACACTGGCTTATTCGTGAACACTTGAGAACCTTGAGCACCAAGCAACACCACTATCGAAGACTGACGCGCAAATGGCAGAGACTCGCTGACTCGCTCACTGATTCGCTCGAGACCCCCGGCCCGGCCGGCAGGCCGACGGCCTTCAAACGTTTCTCTTTCCCGCTCGTTTTCAGATGGCGTTGATGAATACAGAGTTTCATCAATGTTCGCTGCTTTATCGTTTGAGCCTTTTTCAATATACGCTGATAAACAAAGACACACTATACTAGACTCACCGAAGTTTTACCTTTGCCAAGGAAAGTATAGTTACATTGTTACGGTTTTTAAGTACATGCGAAAATAAATATGGACTTACTATTGAAAACGAGGTAAAACTGCTGAAACGTATGCGTCACCTCTTAACATGTTTATGTTTTCCTCAGAATGACTGTTTACTTAAAATATTTTCGTAAGGGTAAAATTATTAGGGATTTTCAAAATATAAGTAATTGAAACCAACTTGGTTTGTATAATCTCGACATTGTGTAATCCATTATTTACGACTCTTACGTAGATCAACAATGGGTATTGTTAAAACAAAATAATAATAGTCATTTGAAATTTAAAACAGAAAATAAAATTATCACAAACTTGGTGACAAAATTCTCAAATACTACATTTTTTCGAAACAACGTTACATATATATTACGTACAATTTTATTTTATAAATAAAATTATTATATATTTTATAAGTAAAATTTCGTCTCTCAAATCGTAGTACAAGAAAGTCATAAATATTATGTGTGTCTCATTTATTTATGTATTGCATATATATGTTATCTTATACTTCAAATTTGGAAACGGTGGTGTTGCGTGTATAAAGATGTTTTAATTCGTAGTGCGCTATCATTTCGTAAATTTGTAGTGTCATTACAATTATTAAATGGTAAGTGACTGATATGTGTAAGAAATTGTATAATTTGTTAGAAAAGTCAACATGTTTAGAAATCAATGCAAAACAAAATTGAATGGACAAGAATGCACAGTTAATTTAAATTATGAAATACCCTGAACCATTAAACAATGTTACCGCAATATTACAATTATTATTATTTACAGCAAACAATAAAATCTTCAGTCGCTGATAAGAAATTAAGATAAATCATTTAATTTTCTTCTTTATGTTTATTTTAGCTTCATATGTAGTCGATAATATTTTGCATTGGAATAAATTTAATCGTATATTTTTTAAAAGCATGTATATTCACTTTACTTCGTTTAGCCAATTCGTTGGATAGTTCCAAGTAAAAGTGACATAAATCAATTTTATACCATTTTTACTTTCAATCATTAAATTTATACCGACAAATGTACATTGAACATACTGTGTAGAAAAAAAATATAAAATGTGTTTAATGTCATAATCAAATTTGAACGTGACGTTTATTTTAAAATTGCACTCTGCTTAAATTTGCTAATGAAAAAATTGAGGATAATGTAATTGATTTAATTGTTACAGTGCACGGTAGATATAAAAGCACTTAGGACGTCACGTCAATCGATTTCTGATGCCGTTAATAAATAAATTTCTCAGCGTAACGAGTCATTTCTTCCTGGTTCCAAAGGATACGAAAAAATACAACAGGATTTTTGGAACATAATAAAAATAGCATAAGATACCGAAATATTACTTTTCTTTCCCCATTGTTGTTTGTCACTGTATTTTGAATCCATAAAAGTATACACTAACCATTTACCCCAACAAATGCGTTTTCTGTAAAACAAAGAAGCGTTTATTTTTTCAAACGCAGATTAGTTTGTGCGTCAGCCGTATGGTGGCGTCGTAGCTGTAACTTTTCCGCAAATGCAACGAACAATTTGTAACTCGAAACATGCTCTTTACCTATTTTTAGATAAATTATTGCGAAATTCTATTTCCGTGCTATTGGACGTAAGCCAGTTCGGTTCATTGAAGTATACAACATTAGTAGCGTCAAATACTGAAAGCCCGTTGCGTGTGGAAATCACGCGGAGAAGGTGGTCGAAAAAAGGAAACAAGGTTTGCTCAGAAACACATGCTTGCGGTTGAATTCCACAGTTGCATTGTTGTTTCGTCCTACCGCGTGTCAGTGCGAGTTCGGCGGTATGCCGCCAAAGCGACGCACGTCGATTTTTCACATCGGTCGGTAACGACTTAGATTTTGAACCTGAAAAGGGTCGGGCGGTTCGCCCACCGACTCTCTCGCTCTTCGCGGAATAGTCGCCGCTGGAAACAAGCGCGACGCCTCGTGAGCGGAAAGTCGTACATGTTCGCTCGCGACCTCATTTCCGGTCGCTCATCGAAAGGTACGCCCGTCGCCGTGAGGTCGTCGCTAACTGGCCTCGTCCATGCTACAGGATGCTTTTAAACATTTTGCAGGCGCCACTTGCGCGTAACTTGCAGAAAAATCACTGTTGCGATTTCGCACGGCAGTTCGCTCGTAACGTTGCCGCTAGGTTAAATCATTTCTGCACGCTACTTACCACAATACTGTCCATGAATACCCGTTTTTCTTGTACACGTTACACATTGTATGGCCAGTTTACAATAGAAATGATACTGACATCAAAATAAAATTTGGCTATTTAATTTTCAAATCGGATTAGCAAAAATATTTGAGAAAGTTGAATCTTGATGAAAAACATAACGCGTGTTGCAGAATATTCCAACAAAACGTGTAGGACAGTTTTTTAAGCAGACCTTTTTCCCTTTTACAGGACGGAAAGAAAAATTTGAAACGCGCGTGCGCCCGTTATTCAACAATTGATCGATACCTAATGTGTTACGGTCAATGATAAAAGAGCAACAAACTTTGATGATTTTATACTCCGTACATCCCTGATGTCAACTTGTCGTCACTCTGGTTTCCATTGTACGAGAAAGCATTTAAAACGAACGGTATTGTTGCTGAATGTTACATGACGTAAAAATGACTCTAATGCGCTGGACAAAGTCCAATTTGCTTTATTTTTTGTCGTTTCGTATCCAACCGCTTACCAACCTTTTCATCGATTTTACCTACAAAACTGAGAAGTTCTGCAACTATTCTCACAGGCCGTAATTGAATTATTTTCGAGTTCTAATTTTACGTGTCAATGAATGTAAACAGTTGCATATATTTCCATTTCACAGTAAATTATTCAAGCGCACTATGGACAAGATATGCGCTGAACCAGACGTATGTTTGACTTCCAGTATAAATCGTTTTATTCGAAGGAAAAAAGGGACAGATTGACATACGATGAACCGATTTGCATTTCAACGCACGATCCTTAGCAAGTGACGAATTGTCCAATAATATATGTTGAACTCAGCATGTTTACTTGTTCGGGATTAGTCGGGTTTTTCCGTTCGCATTCGGGTGCGTGACGTAAAAAACTATTTATGCCTGTACAACCGTAGGCAGATCCACAGGTCCGAAGATGC
>JABFPT010001031.1:13626-30402 GCA_022817245.1 Nixonia krombeini | reverse complement strand
GCCAAGTGCACTGGACCCACAGTGGCGGGAGAGTAGCCTCCACTCCGACCACCCCCCGAGACCGCTAGCCCCCGAAGCGCGGCCAATTCGCAGAAGAGAAAGAGGGGGGTCCCGGGGGAATGAAGAAAGAAAAAAAAAAAAAACAAAAAAAAAACGAACAAAAAAAGATCGTGGAAAAAACGATCGTCCAGTGTCTGCAGCGAAGGATCGGGTCTCGAAGAGCGCGGCTTACTGCGTGTCGGACGCCGTCAGGTAGGCTTCTCCGCGCACACCCACGCGGACGGGGCTCTCACGCACGGCTCACACGGACGCGACACAGACGCACCGCCGCGAGGAGTCTTTCCATTCGGCGACCGCTAGTAGCGCTGCTGCTGGATGCTGCGCGGCATTCCGCCGTCTTTCTTTATCTCGTGGCGAACGCGGCAGGTAAGTGGCTGGCTGAGAGAGAGTCGCGCTCGTGAGGTGGGGAGCGGGGCGGGAGCGAAGGGAGGGGAGAGAAGGACGGAGCGAGGCCAGCCGCGGCGACAGACGAGGACGCCGGCAGGTACCTACCACGTCTAGAACGCGGGGCCGAAACCGCGCAGGTTGAGTGCAGGAGGTTCGGATCTGGAGGGAACGGTATGAGACACAGGTGTGTATCTGTCAGGTGCGCGGGCCCCGCAATTTCGTCACCACGAAATCCGTTGACGCAACGGTTCGCTGCGTCGGAAGCAACGTTTCTTTCAGAATCATTTTCCCAATCCTCCTACAATTCCGTATCGTTTACCGAACGACTTGGATTCGAAGTTGGGTTTTTTGGAGGGTTACCAGAATTGAATAATCTTCGTGTTTATCTAGTCGAATATGTTAATACAGAGGTCCTCGGGTCGATATACGGTCACTGGTGGAAAACGATCGATCATTTTAGGACTCGAGCGGTCTTTCACCTCATGTACGAGGAATCGATGGTGACCGATGGGAAAATTCCATATCGCCACGTAAACGGGAATAAGTCGCTGCGGTATCTTCCCGACAGGGAAAATTGACGGGGGTTCAACTGGGGGGAAAGTCGGGGCTGGTGCGTGCCTGCTCAGCCGGGGTTCTGTATTGGTCCTCGATTCCCGGAGCCTTCGGGTCATACGTGTCGGCGCACCCGTATGGAATCGCGTCGAAGTCGGCGCCGCGAGAGATCGCTCGTGGGAAGCGGGAGGGGGTGGGGAGCGGTCGGAGGATCCAGCCAGAGGCACTCGAAGCTCCGAGATCGGGTCTTGGTCTCCTCCTGGCGGCAGCCGTAGACGCCCAGCCGGTTTTACACCGGCGAACCTCACTCTCGCAGGTTCCATAAGTTTGCGTAAACACTATTAGGTCCGGCGGGCTAAGCCGAGTCGCAACCTGACCTTACGTAAATAGTCTCGCCCCTTTGATGTCGCCGGACGAATGTGGGATTTGAAAAATCGATGGCGGTACGTGACCCCAGAAGAGAAAGTGCGCATCGCGCGTCTCCCTCACGGCTGGGAAAACCCGACAAGTTCGATGTAAGCCGAACAGGTGTCATACGATCAACCGGTCTTACGTCGGGACCGCAAGTACGAGCGACAGAAGCCAAAACGGATACGTTCAGCGGTCTCGGTCTCGGATTTCCTTCCTGCTGTTTCTGCCGAATAACGCGAGAGAGCTACCCGATGAAACAGTAAACGACGCAAACGTCGTATTGTAGTTTCTGTCTCTCCTTCGCCGAGTGTACTCTGACCTTGTGGCACAGATAGCGAGTTGAATGCACGCGAGGCCTCTGTCGCTCCCCGATTCCCTCGATCATGTCCACTTCTCTCTTCCTGCCTCGCTTTTTACTCGCTCTGCCAGAAATATCGGCAACTTTTCTCACGCGCCAACTCGCGTCCGACCGTTTCTCTTTATCCTCGCAATTATTCTTCGGCATTCTTTATCTTATCGACGATTAACAGGGTTGCTTTGCACCATCGCGCGGGAAACGAAGCTGCGTATGCGTTTACCGGACCTTCCCCCACCCCTCCCCCCGCCCTCCACCGCCACTTCTCGTCCTCTTTTTCTTCCGACAGCGTATACACGCCAGGTATACAACAGCCCCTGCGAGGATGGCACGCGAACCGCACCATCAACGCGGGGATCAACGCATTCCTTTCCGCTCGAAATTCGCAAACTCCAGGCCCTTTCATACCTCTCACGCTGCGCGCGTCGAATGCCTTGCTGACAATGAAGTCGGGCACTGCGGAGGATCATTGCACTGCCCAAAATCTTACCGGTCGGATATACTACCTTTGCCGGACATTGAACAAGTGTGGTTTCGAAACAATCGTACCGCCTTTCCTTCCAACAACCCCGACCATTGTCCTCTTTTTCGTAACCGATACGTTTCTTTCGCGGCTTCCATTTGTCACAGAAGAGGTAAAAACCATCTCAGATGTGAATTCTCGAACTTGGCAAACGTTATTGTCTTTCGCGTTGTAACAAAAACTAACCTCAATTTATATTTTTGAATATGTCGAGCACGCAACGGAAAAGCGCGAAAGAAATTTCGCGGTACATCGTAAATGGCAAAATGAATGGGAATGTAACAGTTCGAGAAGAGTTATCTGTAAAATTCGTTAAATCTATATGCAAATTAAAACTGTTATTAATTCAAACGTTAATGCGCGGAGGAAAGGCAAATGTTGCCGTTTCGCGCGGACAAGTTCAGTCGTGTACGTTTCGGTGAATTGGTATCTAACAGTTTTTTGTAATGGAACTTCGCGCAAGCGACTGGTTTGCCCGCGCGTGTGTCGGTAACCTTCGGCAGCTTTCGTAACGAACGTCAAGACCGTTCCGACGTTTGACGAAACGATGCCCGTGCGTGGAACAGGTCACGATTCTTTAAATCATGCGATATTGTCGCACCGATACAACGTAGCCGAAACGTTAGCTATACAGCCTCGTGTATAGCCCGAGGTGACGTAACAAGTAAAACGTCGAAGATTATCCGAAAAGACTTCCTCGTAATTTATCAAGTTTGACAGTCGAAAAAAAAAAGAAGGAACGATGCATAGGAAAAAAAAGCCGTCGATAATTGGAAAACGTTGCGTACAAGAAGCGCGTTTACCGCGCGTATTGCCAAACCAACGAGAAGTTTACGGGGATACTCGAAATTGAAGTTTTCGAGGAATGCCTCGTACGGCGGGCTAAATAAGTCCGCGATAATATTGTTGCAGTATAAAACGGAATGTTGCATTATCGCTTTAATTAGATAAACGGCAACAACGAATGAACGCAATTCGAAATAATTCAGCAATAACCGGAGTTGAATGTCTGAAGAGCGTTGGTCAGCGTGCAACTGGCTCTTCGGTTGTTTTGTTCACTGAACTAGTTCCTTCTCCTCTCACGTCGCGCGGAGCCGTTGGGCTCACCAACACGAAGGGGCCGGCCACCAACACAACCGCCGTCGTCGCCACCACCGACTTCATCGACACGCACGGCAAATCACCACCATGAGAGAGAACGCCGCGGCTTACCCCGTAGCACACGAGCCGATCCAAGAAGAACGCGAGCTCACCGCATACCTACACGACACGTAATGAGAACATACCATCATCATCCGGTCTGCTATCTGCTATCAACTGGATACCACGGTGAGTACCGAGCATTGCACCGGCTCTTGATTCATCTCGATCTCCAATAATGCCGACAATCGTCGTCTACTCGCCTCTTTATATTAATGCACTTTTTAAACAACCGTTGGCCAGGATTCCGTGAAACGTCTCCTGTGGATCTCGTTATATCGAGCGGTGGCTACTCCGAAACGCACTGCAACGTTCGCAGACTTTAGTTTTTGTCCAAATAACAATGGCGGGAAGAATTGTATTATTCTTGCTTTTGTACACTTTTCGTATATACCATTATTATACACGTTTATGTCACTTTTTTGCACTCTTCGCGAGTGGCACAATGCAATATTGATTGTAGTAAAAAAAAACAATTACCGTTTCAATTAATCGTCTTGGCTTCGTTTATTTAATTTTGTATAATTTAGTTTACGCGCACTTTAAAGACCGTTGTATAGAAGTTTTGCTTTTTTCAGCTCAGTTACGCGTGGCAGGCAGACGTTGGCAATGTTTCATTGCGTGTAATGATCTACTGAAAATATTGCGTAAATTTCTTGCCATAAGTACGTGTAATTTTGTATACGTTGTTATCTGTTGTCGCTAATGGAAAAAGTAATCATTTTTTAGAGTCAGATTTCACGGGATGCGGTAATGCTTGAGATTCGAATGTCCGACACGTAGCGTTTTATAGCAAAATTTTATGACTATGAAAGTAAATAAAACTATCCGACGGTTTTCTTTTTCTCATACCAATACACTTTGTATAAATCAACCACATATTTCTGAAAGATAAGGAACGTTTATGCTCGAGTAATCTTTCGGACATGTTACAAAAATAATAGAAAATTTTCGGACATGTCACAGATATATATATATATATATATAATAGAAAAAATTAAATTATTTTTCAGTTTAATGTACAAATAAAAAATCTTTTGCATTAAAATGTTTTCACAGTTTGAAGATATTTTTACGATAGTTACAAAAATTAAATCTTACAATTTAGTATATCATGCAATATTACGGGAACTGTATTTATTATAATTCATGTAAAGATTGTAAGAACTGTCGATATGATTGATGAAAAAGACAGTCTGTACAGGAGTATACAACAAGAAATTAGAAATCTGTAAACATTTTTCCTTCTCATTTATCATTGAAAGTTACACCGCATATTATGAATTTACAGAAAAATCATCTCACCTTAAAAAGAAGAAACTTCGATCAAACAAGTTTCATTCAAGACTTGAAAAATGATCTATAACCATCGACAATTCTTCAGCTTCGAAGAGCACGTAAACGCGTTATAGACGAAGTATCGAAACGTTATAAATGAAATGTGTTTGTAACGAGAAACTACATTTTCAGTTTTCCTTTCCCAACATCGTATTTTCTTTTTATAGAAGATAAAAAAAAAGCTTTAATCCTATGTAAAGAAGCATGGAAATTCCTAACTAATTCCAACTAACGGTCAAAATCGAGCGAGAAACGTAATTCTCCGGTGGAATTCGAAATTACCGACACACGCGTTTCGTCCTTGCACCGAGCCGATCATTTGCGAAACCGTGGTTTTATATTTCAACAGTATCTCCGATTATCTAAACTATTATTTTTCTTCATTATCCGTGTCTGCTTTCCTCTCCATCCACCTACCGTTTCCCTCCGCGGTTTCTACACCGGAGCAGCCTTTGGGTCTTTCGCTTCCCATGCGCTCAGGCCGCGGATGGCTTTTTTGCATAATTAGGTTGAGCCGGTCGCTCTAATAACACATACTCGGTCCGCCGACAGCGCTGGAACGACGCCGCAGGCTGTAATTTGAATCGCAAAGACGTCCAGTCCGTACATAAAAACAGAACGTATTGACACGCGTGAAAACGTCTATGTGGCAAAAATTTCTCTGACGTGTAGCGGATCGTAAAAACCATTAGCACATCTGCCATTCGCTAATCTCGTAGCTTCTTGAAGGTGAAGCATTAATTGCCGTTTAAGCGGGCAAAAAATTTGATTACAAATATATTCGGTCTGGACATTTCGCTTTTGCGTCCTACGAAACCGAATGAAGTTACAACCTCGCCATTAGCCAAGAATGTTATTAATTAAACGTCGGACTAATTCTTCCATTGCCGGGTGAGTTTTGTCGAGTCCAGCTATGCGGAAAAGAAAATCGGTCGGTTAGCAATGACACAGACTTTTTCTCGCCGACGTTCCTACGTTCGAGTGTTTTCGATCTTTCACTCCTAAACATAGGTACACGCATATACGTGTTAAGGTTAGCGTCAACCGGAGAAACGACCTTCGTGACTGGCCCACTAATACGCAGGATCTCGAGGAGTTCGGGACTGTTGTACCTCTGTTGCGTTCTCTTTCCTACTCTCACTCTCCTTCTCTATCTCTCTTTCTCTCGCACTCGACAAAATAAGTACCCTTGGCAATAGGTCTCCAGCAGGTACTTCAAGGTACGTGCACACGAGGTTTAAGAACTTGTACACACGAGCTTCGATAGAACTAACAACCGCTAACTGCTTCCTACAGATTTCTCGCTACGATACACGCTACAGTGACGTCAGCACACGCCGAGTACACGTTATGATTTGCATAAGAACGCGTGCAGGCTCGTGGGTCGGAAAGACGCATATCTCGCTCGTTCCATTACTCTTTCACCGAAATTCGGTAGCTCGGAATTTTGTGACAAGTGTTTTCCACGCGACGAATCGCGCTTGCGAGCTTCCATCGGTTTCTTCTTAAAACGAAGAAACGATTTTCGTGGATGTGGCGGCGACCGGGAAACTGTTGTTGGGGCGAACACAAGTTTGGTCTTTGTAATCACGGCTTTAGTGGTTGAGTTTGAACGTGATGAATTTTACAGTTGAACAATTTGGCTGGTCATCTTTTTACCGACGTGTCAATCAATATTCCAACTTCATTGAAAACAGTATATTTACTTAACTACTCACTGCATTATTCATTTTTGTGTTACTTATATGTAGCAGAAAATGTATGCTTTTATTTATAATGCAAACAATCTTTTTTTGAGGTTATGATCTAAATACAAAATGTGGGATTTAATATCCCTGTGAAATTGGCACACCGTTTTTTGGAAATTAAAAGAAAATGGAATTCTGAGTAGTTCTGCAACAGTTCTACAGTTGGTGACTAATTTTTCAAAGAGGTCTGTGCATATTTTATGAAGAGCTCAAGAAAATGTTTGGTTGCATTAACTTTACGCAGCACCATTTTTTCGGGAAAATGAATCCCTGCAAACACTTCTACTTGATATAGATTTGCAATAGTTCTAAAATTCTCAACGGTTTTCAGAAACAGACCTCGCGAATTTTTCAAAATAAGGAGCACCAAATTTGAAAAATAACTTTGTAAGTTTAATTGATATCGAAGAAAAGTTTGATATCTTGCAGATCACGACCCCGCTACATAATTTATCTCTTTTTTCTCGAATATCACTGCTCCTTATGATTGGGTAGAGCAACATGGGGAGGCTGATTTTTTATCTCCGTCACGATATTTATCTATTGGTGTGTAAATCAAAGTTTAAATCCGAAGTTAATTTTTCGACAAAAATTGACGTTTGAAAAAATTTCTCCTTTTGAAAATATGCCGAAAAATCAACTTACGATTTCTGCTTTGATGTACACACTATCAGATCTATCCTGCAACGTCCAATGTTGACTGCTCCCGCCATTGGGGTAGGAGATATTTAGGGAAAAGGAGAAAAATGATGGGGGATAAAACGAAAAACACCCTTTGAAAATTCTCGAAATTTTTTTTTTCATTTTCTTTTCGTGCCGAAATCGCGGCACTTCTTACTGTAAGTACTTTTTTTTTGCAAAAAGCCGTACCAATTTGTCAACTTTGATCTCCTGTATTTTGTAAAACTCACTAGCATTTTTTTTTTAATTTGTCGAGAGGTCTAGAGCGATTGCAATACTACCCAGAACTTAAATTATTTGTTTGATTATCCAAAAATGAGGTGCTAACTTCGCAAGGGTTGGTTTAATATAACAATTTTGGAATGTTCATTTGAGTGACACAGTTTGTAGGTATACGATTAGTAAAAATGAGTTACTGTTTTTATGTAGAATATGAATAGTCGACGAAATGTTAGGTTAGGTTAGATTTAGTTACTTGTATGTTTCTCAACTTACTACTTTATGACAAATTGGATTCTGCGCTCTTTCATAACCTAACATAAAACCGTGATCATACTATTTTGCAACAAGTGGTATTAGTCGGATGTTGATTTACAAAACGATCGTTAGTTTGCATATATAAAATAATTCGTTAGAACGATTTGCTTGCAAAACACTTTCCTTTTTAATTACGAAAGAAACTGGCAATAAATGCTTCATTAATTTACATAAATGCGCAGCAGTAGGCGAACGTTGAAATTAAAATATAGAGACAAGTTATATTTATAAAATAAATGCTGTTTTAAAATTACGACTTGATAGTTTGGAAAAGTAATATTACCTAAGAGAAAAATTTTAATCGGTGTTATATGGGGTCAGTGCTGGCACACCACATTTAAAGAAATTTTAAAAATTAAGAGTGTACGATTTTTTCACTAATTTTATTGTTCTGAAATTTATGTTAATGGAATTTTTTTTTCAGAAAATTGAAAGAAGTTTGCGAAAAGCTTTAATTCTTATTATGTGAACATACTACTTCAAAAATGACGTTAGATATTGCAGTATCAACAAATTATCTCTCAATGGTTGTCAGTCTACTGCTGTAATAAAATAATATTTATACTGATAACAATAACTAAATTGTCATCTGAAAGTCAATAATCGTATGCAGAGGTTATATCCGCGGCAGCGTTGTACCAGCGATGACACAATAGTCTTTTTACGATCTATGCTTCTGGCGATATGGAAGCTGTCATTCGGGTCAACATTGTAACGACGCTAAAATGATAGTTAATTCAGTACTGGCACGATTGTATATGAATACTAATTTAGTGTCAAATCATTATTAAACTTAACAATTAACTTGTAGTAGTGTGTCAAAATTTAGCCATTTGTAAAAAATGACACATCGTCGATTACTTCACTCAGGTAAATACATTCTTTTCCAAATTCTTCAACTGAATTATTTATTACCCGTATTACCTTTCTTAAAACTAATTAAATTTCCAGAACAGCCATTCAACTTGATTCACATTTAGGAATGTAATCTAGAAATATACCAAAATCTTCATTTTCTTGGAACCTCAAATATCCCACAATGGACAATCGTACAATCTAAACCATTTAAAAATCGTTATTTGACAAACTTACAACGTGTGTTTTACATTCAAATATCATGTGGGGTTCTAACATTCCTTCGTGGTGTAGTCACGTCTTATCGGTTCCATCTCAAAAAAGAAACGCGAATGATAGAAGTACCGACAAATGGCAACCGGCACAGAATACCAATATTCTTGTATGAAAGTCATGTACATCGAGTAATGAGGACCTACTGTGCATTGTTTTCGTCTTACAAAATACCTTCATACTAATGTAAATGTTCGAAAATGTTTCCCACGATGTGAACAATACAGTAAACCACTGAGTTACGCCTTAACACTGAATACAAAGTGTGGCAAAGGATGCATTGAGTGGCCCATATAGTTTAAGTAACTTGTATTAAAGTCTTTATTAATGTCTCTGATTTTGAGCAGGTATCTTATTTTGTCAATTTTTATTATTATTATCAATATCCTTAGTTGTGGACTTTAACCAGAACACAATCGTTCTTGTTAATCACTTTTACGTCTTCATATTTAACACGAATATTTAAGTGTATAATCATTGCGATTATAGTTCTCTTTTTATCTCTTTCATTTTATAAACGTTATTTTTAAATGCTGCCCGTTGGGCTAACGCGCGAAGTAAACAAATTTACGTTACAGTACAATATTATATCGTTTCTTTCATTAACAACATCATTATAACATTTAGGTTTCACTCGCACCGTCGTTGCACACTCGCGTACCATTTTCCTATATCGCGCGCGATCATAATTCATGATCGTCGCAATAACGGTACATACCACATTGTTCTATTAATCTATAACATATATATGTATATAACAAATATATATATATATAAATAGTCGTTTATTATTGTTCTAATAACGAACGATCTTTAGTTGTTTTAATGTCTAAAATCTGGCAGTACATAGCCGTTTAAAGTACAACGATTTGGATGAGTGACGAAACATCGAATAAAGTTGTTCTTATTAAACGTCAACCCTGATTTTATTTGATATAACACCAAGAAAAATCATCATTAATTTCAAATAAATAAATATCGGGAATGAAAGTAATTTAATGGAACTAAAAATCCACTTGATGCGAACTGCTATAACTCTTTTTATAAAATTAAATTTGCTTTTACAAAAGAAATCGTTTAGGAGACTTCGATTTCTATACTTATTTATTTGACATTAACAAATTTGTTTCTGGTGCACGCTTGTAATTTTTCTACACATACCTATGTATATATATGTACATAATATATACATATATATTAATATACATATATATATATATATATTTGTGATATCTATATATATTATAAATAATTGGAACACTACCCACACATTCACTCATACTCGCGTCGACAAAATATCTCCGTTAAATATTTGGAATTCTATACAATATATATTATGTATCCAGTTTATCGTGTTATTACATGCTTCCTTTTCTTGCGATAGTTATGTTGACTGATTCTTACAAGCAGGACGATGATGGCGCATGTATACAACTACTTCAGGGAAACTATCATTCTTTTACTATTTCGAGTGTAACGTTGTCTGATAACGATAATGATGATCTTGATTACAAAACATGAGCACATAGAATATGGATCAGGGCATCTGATATATTCGTTTCAAGTGTTACGTTAATCGTTGCGGTCACGTGGCCATAAATGGTATTAACAATATTATCGTAATTTACAATGTTTTAGATGACATTTTTTTTTGTATTCGAATCAGAATTTTTTCATGAGAAACATAAATGAAGTTCAGAGTATTAAAAAAATGAATTAACATTGGTTTTTATGTTTTAGAAACTAAGTTGAAGTAATATGTTAATGTACACGTTACTTATAAATCAAGATGAACAGTCAAAGTGGTGATAAAAGCTGACGAGATTGAAATGAAAATTACTGTTAATATTTATGCTCTGACAATATTGCGTAATTTGTTAGTGGCACACGATGTCATTATGGGCGGGACGGCAAGGATAAATGGTAATATTGTGTAATTTCGTTGCTCTTCTTATGCTGCACCTGTAACAAATGCTTGGTTTGCAAGAATGAATTCTTCTATTTCCTTCTCTGGTCGACTTTCTATTGAAAGAATCTTTTTTGTCTTTTTTGTCGGAAAACATTACAAAATTATAAAATTGCTGTAGTTCCTACGACAACATGTAAACCCGTAACAATTGAAAAATCCTTTACCACCGTTGTGAAAGAATTTTTTTTTTCCACATGTACTATGTTTCTCTTTCTATCGCAATCGTTGTACGCAGGCCTGTGCGTGTATAGGATCGTGGCTGATTTCTCGACTGTGCGGCAGAATAATTCGTCTCCGAATATTGGCATCGTACTTACATATCTGCATTGTTCAGGAATTGGGATTGGGTGGGGAGAAATGGTGAGTGTGGGTGGTGGTCGCCGGAATTTCTTTTACTTTTGATTTCTGCTAAGCTGATTACCGTCGACCCTGTCAACCTATTTTTATCCATCGATCGATCGAGTATTCCAGAGCAGCCAACCATCTGTAATTAACAACAACCATGTTTTATTATATTTTATCATTTTTAATTTATTATATTGTACAAAATGGCAGTAACAACGACAGTAATATCCAACGTTTACATTACGTTTATATATATCTATTTTTAATCTATCGCTATTTGATAACCTATTATTTGCGAGTTGTGAAACGAAAAAAAAATGAGACCTCTTTTTGTCCATTTCCGTTTCCGTAGCGAACGTGTAGCTTCTTTGCGTAGGATCCGGTGGTTGCAGTTCGAACGAGTGTTTCCTTCCGCCGGAAGTAGGCGCGCTACCGTGAACCCTGAATCCTTGAAGACATGCCACGCCGAAGGCTCGCTCTGCGTTCGCGTCGTCGTAGAAATAGAGGGCAGCGTCTTTGAGAACGCAGTAGCGTCTAGACCAGCCGGTCGGCGAGGACGTTTTCCTGGCACGCTCCTGCTGCTTGCTGAGGTAGCCGAAACAATCGGGCCTGTGGATCGCCGAGGCCGGCATCTGCTGCATCTTCAACGAGGCGTTCAGCCAGGTGTCCGCCTGCGCACAGTGCTTCTTTGTTACTCGCCTGCGGTAGCTTCCGAACAAATGCTTATCTTCCCCCGAACAAAGATTTGGAACTAATTGGCCACTTTCACGTATATAAAAATCATGCATAAATAAAATTACAAAGTTTCAAACGACAATCTTCGACATCCTAAATTGCCAATAGCTATTTGATTACTTCATCAACTAAATTTACTCTTTCAAGTAGCAGAATGTATTACTGATATAAGAACGGCGATCATTTTTATTAATAAAATCCGACGGCGGGTGAAACGTGTACGGATTAATGGCAAGGAAAGTGTCCATCAAGTGTCAAGGGCGTGTCGAGCGTATGCACCGCACCTGATTATTCCTCTCGACAGCTTCGCGAATTACAGAACTCCATCGGGCAGCCGCCTCGTCCGTGTCCGCTGCAAGGTGCAACGTCGGGGCACCTGGTTTCCTGATGGCGAAGCTGTGCGGCCTCGATTCTAAGGTCGGCTCAACGTCGTACTTGAGTAGCATCACTGCTCCCACTGGCTGTGAATCCTAATTAAAAGCAAGCAGTATAGTGTCATTTTCTACTCAGGAAGCTTGCGCGAAACATTCGACTATATTTCCTTATTACTTTATACTTAATGATCACGTTAAGAAAAACCACTCACGGCATCAGTCTTGTAATAATATAGGCAATTGTCGCGACGAAGAGCGAACCATCTCCGCACCCATTTGTCCGAGGCCGTCGACGAGGTCGCTTTCCTCCACAGGTAGCCGGAGTAAATAGGCGCGGCCGTCGAGCTTTCTTTCGAGCCGTTTTTACCCACCTGCGGCGCCAGGACGTTGCACGTCCTCGCCACCTCCAGCTCAAGAATGTCGGAGCCAGAATGCGCCAGTCTCACCACTTCCGAATGCGTCGCGTCCATGACGCTCCTCCCGTTTACAGACATTACGATATCGCCCACTTCCAAACCGGAACTCTCCGCCGGCGTGTCTGGCTCGATGGCGGACACCACGACTGGTTTCGAGCCGTGGATCCGGAACCCAAATTCGCCACCTGCTTCTCGCTTCACTATAACCTTTTTATCGCTTTCTGCAACGTGACATTAATCATTTGTTAATCAACGAAAAATTATACTCTTATCATTACTTATATATAGATATAAATATTATATGGATATACAGATATACGGATAATATAGAAATTATATTAGAAAAATATATATGCACTATATATGGTATCCTTATTTTTACCACTATTATCTTTTACGTGTCTTCGTTATTTTCCTTCTACTGATTTGCAAGTGCGAATTGAATAGTACGTTAATTGGTAAATTCGTAGTTAGTACACGAGCGATCAGTGTGCTAATTAAAGTTGTAAAATTACTTCGCACCGTTTAAAATAGACACCGCAAAAACTTCGACGCCGACCGATCAATCCGGACGCGGAGATAATCGATGGCCGAGCTGTGAAAACCAACAAGAGATTCGCCTCATCGAACTTCAAACGCATCACCGATGCGTTATGTGGCCTTTTCACCGTCGCACAGTCGCCTTATTTTAGCGCCACGCTACCCCGCTCGAGACACGTCGATGTCGTTTCGTGTCGAAGCGGCAAATCAAGGGTCGACCAGAAACAATGATAATTTCACGGATATAAAACGATTCTTCAATTTACCAACCGACACTTTACACCATTCCTGTAATTTTACGCTTCCGGCATGATTTTCTACACAACAAACAAAATTCACGGCCAATGATACTTTCTCATTCGACTAATGTTTCACGGCGCACAGTTTCCGTAACTTTCGACTTCAAATCCCACATCGAAGTGAAACAAAGGCGGAAAATCGAATTTTACGTAAGCTCAAAGTGAAAAATTGTACATATACAGAAAAAGCATTTCGTGGTTTGTTACACGTCGTCGAACGGAAGAGTACGGAAAAAAAGGCGGAATTCTTTATCAGGAAAAGATCAACGTGTTGACAAACACGCGTTGCGGTTATATTTTGTAAGCGAATATTGGCGTGATTCTCGATAAAGGAAGTGTCGAAATGTAATCGGCGATCTTCGCACCTGGTCGCATCTCATTTTGCAGAAATAGACGTGGATATCGTTAAGAGCGGCTCGACATAACGGCGTACCAGGTCGGACAGCTGTTACAACCGAGCGTTATTTTATCTCTCGCTTAGAAAACGCGCAAAAGCGGGACGGAGTTCGCGTTCGGTAGTAACGGCTGTCTGACCTGGCACACCATTAAAATAACCGTGCACCGATTAAAACAAAACAAGTCCGGGCGTGTTGTCGTTGACACGTCGCGATTAAGCGCGAATCAGACCAGGCGGAAATTTAAACGCGGTTTGACTAATTAAAAATCGCGAATACACGATCGCTTCGCTGGAGTTGGCGAGTTCGGTCGTAATTAACTCCCCCGTAGGTGGCGACTAATTAGCGTATTGTTCGCGATTAATCCGCGCAGTGAATTAGCGTGCGTAGCGAGAATTATCGAGAAAATGGCGTAACAAGAAAAAGTCGACGGAACGATTTCCGAGGAAGACAAAGTGACCTAGCAGCGTTTCATTAATTCTATATTTAATCAAGGTTTCCGAGGATGGACACAACGAGGTCTGCAAGGCCAGCGCGCGGCGGTAAAAGGGAAATGATTTCTCATTGTCGTGGAAAGCCACGTGCTCGCCGCAAACATGCCAACGGATTCCCAGGCCCACTTCCGCTTTCAAAACCTTCCACTGGACTTGTACTTCGCGTATTTACGAATATTACACGCTTTAAGTGCGTTTCGTAACGTTTACCGGTATCGCCATCGATTTCAGTTTCCATCGGAGCAACGAGGGATCTTGAGAGTGCAAGCAAATAAAGGAGTGTCGCGTTATTGGAAAGCGCAATTTCCAGGGATATACTAATGACTCGGGCTCGCTAAAGACCGTAGGCTCATTTCCACGTCGTTTGCAGTGGCAACGTATTGCAGATATAACGCCGGGCTAATTGAAGAGCATCGATCGGCAAAGTGCTCGACTGCAATTCGCACACTTTGCCGGTAAATCCCCGTAATTTGATAGAACGCTTCCGGGGCTTATGCGTATTCGGTACACAACCTCTTCGAAACCCTCGCGTCGCAGAAGCGCGCATCCCGCTGATTAATTTTCTTCGGCGGCGTATAACGACAGATCGTTCCGCCGTCGTTACGTCGCTACGATGTTCCGTTGATTTTTATCGCGAATCGATTTGTGGCGAGTCGATTTGCGGTGAGTTGAGAACCTACCATTTTGTCCTGTGTTTATCAACGATCGCGGGGAATGTAGTAACGGTCGCAGGGGCGGTAATAACAATAGCGGGGAAATGATCGGATGGGCGATCGGTTGTCGAATATCCCGGAACCGAAGCACAAGAAACTGTCTACGAATCGGGAATAAGAAATCGGTAAATTGGTGATATTTACCGGAAGTTATCGCACCGAGCTTGGTCAACGCCTGGCCCTCCTTGCACCAAACCCTGAGCATACATTTAATCAACTCCTCCAACGAGCCTTTTAGGGACGCGTCGCGCTCCAGTTCCGATGAGCACTCGGAACTGGCCGAATCGCACACCATCGCGAGAGACTTCACTTTCGACTCCGATCACACCGCCGTTTCTCCGACACGACTTCTTTCGCGAAAACCAGGCTCCCGCGGAATGCGGTGACTTGGCGCCCTGACCCACTGACTGGCTGCCAAAAGCTCCTGAACGCGCCACCGAGACCGTTTCCCATCTACCCCCTCTCATTCCCCCCACATCTTCCCTCTTCCCCCCTGGACCACACGGCGCTACCCGCGGTTGGCCGCTCCCCGACGCCGCTGCGTATATTTAGTCGACGCGGTAGTACGCGAGGCTTATTTAAAGAATGGGGAAGAACCGCACTCGCGGCCGACCCTGCGACAACCGCCCCCACCGAACAGACGACACGTACCAATTTCACGAGTATTTCTGACGCACGCCCGCTTTCCGATAATGGGCCGAGAAATTGACGAAGGATTGAATGGAAACGATAGGTTTCGCGTATGTGGCTATACGGAGGAAATGTTCGCTTGACGAATCGACAACTAACGAGGGACGGTTGTCAACGATTCTACGTGACCTCGTATTTCTGTCAAATTCTAGTCTTTCTACAAGTTTTAAGGTTGATTTTTCCCTCAAGTCGAGTTTTTCTACGAGCATCGCTGGCACGACCGCGCAAGAACGATTTATAGAAACAATACGGTTATGTGTATCTTAAAATCCATCTGTTATTTTTTAACGAATGTTGTTAAAAATGGCCGAAGAAAATGACCTCGTGAAATGTAGCTTTAATGAATTTTTGTAAAAAACGCGAGATTGTCATTGGTTGGAACGCGAGGAAAAGTTAGGGAAGGAAATTAACGGTGTACTATATTTGAAAAGTTGAAGTTCTGAAATTGTAAGTTCACCGAATGTAATAAGTTACATTGAAGCCACGGTTCTTTCACTTGAATTTCCTCAGTTTAATAACAACGTCAGATTTAGTTTTCGCAACTGCAATTTAACTTACTGCAACAAAGCAATCTATTATAATGATGGTTATGGTGTATTATTGGTTTTACTCGTTGGAGGAACGCTGAGAAAAATTTGATTATAAAAATTGCCACCTGGGGTAATAAATTCAAGATGTGCATGAAAAGCCGTGATTGCCATGCGGACTTTTGAAATATTTGTGCAGAAAAGACTAAAATGAGGGCAGCACATTTTACCACCTTTAATAATAAGAATTAGGTGATAATAAAAATAATAAAGAGTTTTATTACAAAGGTACATCGTTGATTGTTATTTTGTCGTTTTTGGTCTGTCGTCACAAATAATCACTGATATCAAATTACTGT
>JABFPT010001030.1:9029-22075 GCA_022817245.1 Nixonia krombeini | reverse complement strand
GTTTTTCCTTATTTTTTCCCTGTTGACGTTATATCACTAATGAAATGACATAAAAATGGCACCTGTTCAGTTGTTCAGTTATTTCGAACAGTCACGTATACGCAATACACTCGTTATCTCGTATGCAAAAGGCAATGGCCATAGAAGTTGCCAGGGTGACGCCCAACGTAGGAGGTCGATACGACAAGGACGACGACGACAATGACAATGACGACAACAACGACGACACCAAGTCGCCGCCATAGCTTGATTGGTTTTACCATTGTCCATTCCGTTTGCCCTTTTGTGCGATTCTCCATTTTCATTCGTCATTCGCTTAAAATAGCAAAATGAGATTTGCCCTTTACTTTACAAACTATTTGAAAAGTGCAGAACAACGCTGAAAAATTCATTCAAATGATTGCAAAATAATTACCAGCAAAAGTGCAATAATTGTAACTTAAGCAACGTTTGCGACTTTCCACTCCAGCGATTAAAACATTGCATTTCATTACGAAATTCGCCAGTCGTGAAATTGATACAACAAGCAGGCAATTTTTTGTTACGGAAAATAATTTAAAGCGCTTGAGTATTCAATTGAAAATTCAATACTTTAAGTGATTTAAAATATTGAAAAGCAGTGCGAAAGTGGAACACCGTTATCCGCGTGTTTTTCTCGAATGTTTTGTTCGCTTCTAAAGCGATTAAAATATTTACCTTGACACCTGATTTTCCACTAGCGGCAGTGTCGCTAGAAAATATACGAAACGTTTTGCGAGCGTTATCGCGTTGAAGAGCCAATGACGAGGACGCGTATAGAAAGAACGAGGGAGATGGCGGCTATTACGGGTTTACGGATAGCGGAGACGCGTATAGGCGTAGCAACAGGAAGTCGGCGAAGAAGAGGTTGTCCCGGGCGAGTGAAAAAAAAGGGGGAATACGCTCCGTATAAAGCGAGCGTACATGTTCAAGATCATTTTGCATCCGTTTTTAGGTAAATCGCGCGGATAAACATCACGCTTCGACGCGAAACGCGAAACAATGGCGGAGGCAGAGAACGTTCGCGTGAGCAACGTTAATTTCTCTTCGCTTTATCAGTTTACACCTTTTTAACGAGCAGAAAACGCACGATTGTTTGTCACGGTTGCTTCATTGGCACGAAGCGAGCTAAGAAAGCATCATCAGCGGAGCGGAAATGCCATCGCGTGCCCGTATCGCGGGTCCGTCGCGCGTCGTCGTCGTCTATACAAATATTCGCCGGCTGACGTACGGCGAACGGTCATCGAGTATCAGAATTCAGGGGAACGGTTTCCGCGAATCAACGTCATTTCCTCGAAACACTTGCAAGTGTTTCGTCCGTTCAACCACAATTCCAGGGAAAGTGATAAATTGCGCCGTATCTAATCACGTGATCGAGCAGGAATCGCGAGTTTCGCTGGAACAATTACGCTCGCGTAATTACACTGGAACAAACGACCCGGTAATATTTGTCTCGCGCGGCGTACGTCGAGCGTTGAGGTGGCCGGGTCGGCGGGAAGGCGGTACGCTTTTCTTGTCGGAAGTAACGCTGAATTTCTCGATCGTGGAAAGCCCACGGTCGTTTCGAGCGGCAGCGCGATCAAGTCAGAAGTGGCCGCCGCTGTTGTTGCGGAGACGAAAAAAGAGCAAACTTTCTATCCGCGAAACGATCGGGGAATTAGCGTCGAGGCGAGGGCAGTCGTTGCTCCGGCCGAACATGCAACGCGGTTCGAACTATGCTTAATTATCCAGAAAGTGAAACCGATTCGCCGACCGCACGTACATACGTTTGTCCAAACGCGAGAACGGTGCGGAATGATCGTCGTTGTTCAGGGTCGTTTGGAGAACGACGTTCGAGTGAACTCGCGGTATTAACCGAATACGACGCGAAAGGAAATATGACGAATGTATCGTCGAGCCGGCGTAGCGGTAAACGGTAGCTGAGAAAAAAAGCGCAACGTTCAGTCGATAATTCGGGTAATTCCGCGGAGGAACGACAGTTGCGTGTACGACGTTTGCTCGCTGATAAAAACAATAATAAGCGCGCGCGCGCGCGGTCGAGCCGTGAGCGAATTAGCGATTATAGCCTGGCAAAAGTAGTTTCAGACTGCGGCGTTCGTCGAGCATTATTCCGGGCATGTCGAGCACTCTCCACTCCTGTATACGAATTACAGTAACGGTCGCAACGCACGTCACTCCGTAACGGGTTTTCCCGCTCGCGACGACGCGGCGTACGACGCTCCTCCTCGCCGCAGTCGCGGAGACCGCGTGACTCACCGGTTCGCTATTCCGCGCTTTAACGATCCACGCGCACAATCGCGATATTAATGCCGACAACGATCTCGACGCTCGACATTGTCAGTCGCCTCGCCGCGGGATCGCCGACGAGTACCTGCATTGCATCGCGCCCGAGCATTGTTCGAAGGTTAATCGCGTATGCCTTTAAACTAGTCAAATGCGCGGGGAGTCAAACATTTCGTTGCAACATGGACGACTATATGTCGTTCGCTGAGAACAGTTTCAGGATTGTGCAGGTAATTGGGCGATCGGGGACGTACTGGCTAATCCGCGTAATTTCCACTGACGAATGTACGAATGTTCGGTAATGACCATAAAGAAATGAGCAAAATGAGAGCAACACTTTTTACTGCGTTTGCCACGGTAAAAATGAGATTTCTAAACAGTTATTATATACCGCACCACTGGTGTATCCTTAATTCGAAATTATAGTGATTTGTGTAACGAATTTCTCTCAATGCATATTGAACAATGCGATGCTCATTTTTTACACGCTTTTCTTATAAATAATGATGAATCACTGTTTCATTGCAAGCGGCTTGCAAATGGGCCGAGTACGCTTTCCTCGTTCAACAATGAAACGGACTCGTGGTTATTTAACTCAACGACGTAATACTCGAAATTGCGAAATTAATCATTCGTTATACCGATCACAAAGCGCATCGCGAGTCCGATGGCCTTTTGCGCCATTGCGATGCTCCCGAGGCCGATTCCGATTTAATCTTAACCGCCGCTGCAGCTCCTGCAACAAGGCCGCGCGTCTTAAGTAAAGATCACCAATTGCCTCGTTAAAAACCTAACGACGAAACCGCTTTCATTTGCATGTTAATCCACGCTCGATCACGGGACTCGCAACGATCGAGACTCTTTCATAAACGTTTGAAAAACGGTCGGAAATAAATCCACCGGGAGGAAAATTGCCGGCTACCGGCAGTTTCGTATCGGAATGCAACCTTTCGCGAAGGACGAAAAGTTGCCTACGTTTTTACCGGTTGATACCTGTAGCCTCGTCCTACCGGTTGCCTGTCAAGATGAGCGACGCTGTCAACCGGCTCGCCTCTCTTTTCACCCTTTGTTCGAAGCAGCGAATGAGAATAGATTGATGATTGGCGAGCGGGGAGATATCGTCGGCGGATTCATGGAAAAACTATTGACCGGGTAAATAAGAGGTCTGGCGATCGCGAGCGCGGCGGCGCATGCGATCGTTTCGACACAGTTTTCAGAATCCATAACAGACCGTAAAGCCGAGGTGGTGGAACAGTCGTGCAGTGGCCGATCGTCGACGGCGGAACCCCTCTTCCCCAATGCTCGCCGTTGCTCGCGTGTACCATTTCACGGTCCCGTGTTTCTCTCATTTACGATTTGCCACTTATCACGAATCATTAAGCACACCGTCTCGTTCGCCCAGAACGTGCGAACGCGTTTGCGCGACTCGCCCCGCGCTCTTTCCCACAGTAACGTCTCGCGAATTAGACGCCAGTTTCCGTTCTCGCAGTTTCAGAGGCTACCGAGGAAATAGCGCGAGGATGCCTGCGAGGAAAAATCAGTGATCGGGGTGACTGCGCAAAACGAAGCGCACCAATTATTCCTATCGGCTCTATATCCGTCCTCCCACTGGCAATTTCGAACGAGTGGATTCATCCGTCTCTATTGTTCGGGCGACTTATGCATTTGGGACTAATTTTATCCCGCGTATTCGCAATTACCGATGCGTCTCGTAGACGCCCATATCTCCGTAATTAGATTCATCTCCGTTCCCGCATTCATGGACGTGGCGTCATGCGTGTTCTATTTAAACCGTTCAGTGTCGTAATTAAACTTGAACGAAGCTGCGTCGCGCACTGCGCAGATATCCGCGTGAACATACGCAACGTAAACATGCGGCGTCATGTCCAAAAATGCGCGTTTCCCACTCGCTTCAAGGGAACGTGCATTTTTCAAGGGTACTGGTTGGCAAGTAGAATGGAGAATAGAGCAAGCGTATGAGTAACGCTGGAAATCGGTATATTCCCTTTGAAGGAATCGGAGTCACTGCCAAATAGTCGCGATTCCGCGGTCGACCGAACAATGGGATGTTTTATTTTTACGCGGCGGCCTTTCGCGGGATAATCGAAGGTGGAAAAAAGTTCGCGCCCTGCCCCACATAAGCGTTCGGCGAACAGGTCGTTTAACGATGGGAGATAACCGCCGTCTGAGCACGAGGGCGCGCCGTACGGCAAACGCACACTCGCCTTTGCCTCGTCTCGCGTCGTCCCGTCTCGTCGCGTTTGGTCTCGTCTCGTCGTCTCGTCTCCTCTCGTCTCCACTCCCGTCCTCGTCACTCGTTTCGCCAGTCCGCGTCGAGCCTTCACGAGCGAAGCGTCGAGTCGGCGCGCACCCGCTCGCTAACCCGAAGTGCGCGCGTTCGGCGATTTCTGCAATGCGGGCGAAGCGCGAACGCGACGAGACGCTTCGACGAGGCGAAACTGCATCGGTGCATTCTCGCCTGAGTGCCGCGTAAGAGCAGCGTTATCGATTTCCTCTCGTCTCCCCGTAATTGCTCCGCCTTGAGGCTGCCTATGCGGAACACGCTTGTGTGCGCGTCCTCTCTCTCCCTCTCTCTCTCTCTCTCTCTCTTCGCCGTTTCGCGGATCGCTCGAATATTCGCAAAAGAGTAGAGGCTGCCCCGTAGCCCTCTTTGCCGAGGATAAAGAAACGAAAGTAGCGGGTAGGTTTTGCGCAGTGGCGCGGGCTCGTGCGTTTTCCGCCGTGTCATCCTCGCATTGGTGAACGCAACGCATTGACCAATCGTTGATAATCCGATATTTCATGATTCCCAAGGATAACATTGCGCACCTTTCCATTTCATGACTTCACATCGCCTCTCCCCGAGCTTAATATTCCGACGCTCAGTGTCGTAATTAATAAACCAAGAAACGTGCCTGCGCTTTCTCACATGGCAATTTATCGACCGCGCTCTTTCATAATCCTATGTTTATGGACTGTTTGCGTCAGGAACGGGATCACCCGCGGATCTGCCTCCGTTCGTTATATTTCGGTCCACGGTTGTCAATGCTGTAGTCGGGTCAGACGGGCCAGTGTGAGTACGCCGGTCTGCTCGTAAATGACGGAGTGAAGATGCGCACACGTGCGTGCTCCATCAAAACACGCATGTCTCACGGTGGGAGTAGTGTTATCGAGCGGGACGGCCGACTCGATGTAACATGAATGAAACGATCTGCATGAACCGTTTTCCTCGCGCGTGACGCATGTGAAATCCGGCCGATCGGGGAATCGTGATGAAAACCACGGTTCGCGAAACGTCGATCTTGTCATTTTTTTTATCACCATCGTCTCCTCCTCGTTCTATCCCCGCGCTCTTCGGCAGATCAAGTTGAGTGACCGAAGATGAGTCACCGCGATGATCGCCCGCCGCGCATATTATTGTCACGCGGTGGGTGGAGGGGGGAGGGGGGGGAGCGATTATTCAATTATTCAATTATTCAATGCCACCTCGACGGAATGGGAATGTCGGCTTATGCGATTAAATCTCGAAACATGTAGCCTGATGTAACAGTCGGATGGTCGAACGAAACCGCGCATACGTTTCTTCACGCCGATAACACGCGCGTCGGGAGCCGCGTCATTATCCCCGTAGCCGTTCGCTGTTACCACACACGGGAAACCACCGACGAGCGGAGAGAGCGGTCGGGTTCGGAGAGCGAAATATATAACCGAAAGGAAAAACGCTACTAATTTCGGAGGTTGTCCACCGGAAGAGTGCGTTTCGGGTGAAAGCGGGGCTTGAACTTGACACAGCAATCAAAGCAGCGGTACGGTCTAACGCGCGGCTCGTCGGTCTAAAGTGACAAAAAACAGCGGGAGAAGGTAGCCGTTTTCGGGAATCAGCTTCTCATCTCAGAACGAGGAAGAGACTCGAGAGCTGTGGACCAGTATCGGTGGCACTGCTTCGCCGCGCATGTGCGCCTTCCTCCTTTGATATCTCGACACACGATTTTACGTCGTAGGGTATTTCCGACAGTGCCGCCGGCCTCGGTTTAAATTGAGTGTCTCGAGCAGTGACGTGGGACATCTTTAATTTCGTTTCCCCGGAAAGGAAAGTCTTTGCCGTCGTTGTAACGAGGAGGTCAAATCTTTGTCGCATAGGCGGCAACTGAAAACGTTGTTGCTCTGGCAACAGGGTACACCGTAAGGACAAGTATAGGTCTCTCCAACAGGAGTGACAGTTGCTATTGCGACAAGGATTTCGGGCTGTCGCGTTTTTCCGGCTGGTGCGTGGACAGTGGGTGTTTCGTGGGAGCGGTATCAAACTTTTGTAAACTGGGAAAAAGAGAAGGAAGAGATCGAGAGGCGTAGAGGGGGGCAAAGGGCGGTGGAACAATCAACAGTAGCCGCGGTTCGGAGTATGCATCGTAGTTGCGCGGCAACGCGATCGTGGCGAAGAATTGCAGTGTCGGTGGTATCGTTGGTGGCGGCCCTGGCGCCGCAAGGATGTTAATGGCACGCACGACGACGGGTCCTGTCGGGTTCGCATCGCTGCCGCGAAGCCTCGGCCCGGCCGAAGGCAGCGACCACCTTTTCCTGTTGCCGGAAAGAGCCCTCGGCATGGACAGTACTCACTTACGGCAAGACCTGGCCGGTCTCGATTTCAACCTTCACCTGAACCTCCTGCACACCGCGCCCCGCGGCAATGTTTGGCTATGTAAGTAATCGACCAGCGGAGGAAGGCGCGCCTGCCAATTTCTCAAAGAGCGTCTGAAACATTTCCGAGAAAAACGACAGTCCTTGAGTGAAGCCGTTCCCCGATATGACGGACGCACTGGCGACCGTTCCTTCCAATTTATACGCGATATCGATCGTCCGTTCTTCGCTTCTATTTTTTACCCAGGACGTATCGTGCAGGAGTGCAACGGAACGTATTTATCAGAAAAGAGTGTTCGTTGGCACGTGCTCGCTCGGCTATAATTCCAACTACTAATTATTCGAGGATGAAAACACGAAGATAGTACCCGGCTTGAAATCGTTAGGTATTCATTAAACTACGACCGGAGGCAATTGCGTAATACTCAAAGGCATTCGGTGTCTCGTTTACATCGGGTAATGTAGTGAAAATTAGGCATGCGACGCGCGTACGTCAGAAAAACCGGGGACTTAATTAGCGGTTGAAATATCGCGCCGCTGCTGCGCTTTACGGCTCTGTTTAATTAACGGATGAAATCTCTCCTCGATCGAGCTGTGAAAATACGCGTAACAAAAGACAAAGCGAGGCTTGAGTGTCAAGTGCCGGGAGATTGCGTGGATGAGAAAGGTGCATAGGAGATGTCGCAGGTATAAGTTGAGGAGAGCCGGTGTGACGTACGTGTTCGAGCGAGGAGAATGATAATTTCTTGCGAAAAACAGGTCGCTCTGTTTCGTGCGTCAATGAGGCAATTGCTGGGTACGAGCGAGATCCTTCGGTCGAATGCGTGACCCCGATCCGTCGAACACCGTCGCGATATTCCTCGAGGCATGCGCATTTCTACCACTTTACATCTATCAGGTTCGGTCGGCGAGAGCTTCCCTACCCACCTCTAAGAAAACGCCGGAAGATCTTGCCTTGTTCCTCGACAGTTGCCGATTGCTCCGGCAACGCGTATCAATCATTTCGTCAAACAGCGATACGCGAAATACGTCAACACACGAGGGATACGTCAACGCTCTCGTTGCTCTTGGTCACGTTCCTCGCGTATGATTGTTACTAATCATGCGTTACGGAACCACGAGTTGTGCAGAGTCAGCGCAGCAGTGCGTACCGGAACACGGCTGCCGGATAGACGCGATTTCTCGATCGACGTCTGCTGACACAAATTGGACACTTTCCAATAGTATTTGCATTTGCGAGTAATTAACTATAAATCACGGGACCGAAAATACCGCGAGAACAATATAGTTCCATTCGAAACGGTCGGAATGAAATGAACATAGATTTCTCGAGTAGTAAATATTTGCGAGGTGAGATTGTCGACGCGAGGCATGGAAATATTTGCTGAAACATTTTTCAAATCTGTTTCAAGGAAGTGTAGTTATTAACGTTGCATTTGACTGATCGTTCGGATACTTGTACGGTTGCTTGGCGAGAAAATCAGTCATTACGCCCACATGTTGGTCAGCGAATGCGTCTTCGGTTCCCGACTGACTTTGTTTAACTTTGTTACCGTGAAGACCGTGATGGCGGCGTAGCTTAGCGCGCGTTACATGCACGCGATAACGCGTGCTCTTGCTCCATTTAATTTAAAAACAAGAAGTCTTGTCAGCCCATGCCGTGGTAACAAAGTCGTTAATACTCGTTAATGTTAATACACGTTAATGTCATTATTAACTATCGTGATCAGAAGCACGTTGCTTTTCAGCGGTATAGGAAATTGATATACGTTTGACGCGCCATTATACGTAGTGCTGAATAGCCGATATATAACACATTTGGAAGTGGTATTTGGCCGTGAAGCGTGATCGTTTTGATCGCGTTAGAGAACAATGCAGCGTTGTACTTTTGCTCGATCAAATGCCGACTAATCGATTTCCTTTACGTTACATTGCCCTACTTTTCCTTTTGTTACATGATACTTGATCTTGTACTTCCACAAGGACACTCAGCGGACAGTCGTGTGTAATTAACGGCGTAAATCACGCCGACAAAGAGAAAGCGAATACCTTGTTGACTTTACAATTTGTCGCCGAGATTACTATTCCTGAGTGCTACAAATACTTATTAGACGCGCGATAATTTTATTCGATAATGGTACACTGTATACGGGAAAGTGTTTGTTTTACGAGTAATGTGACGATACCAACCTCGTTGGTAGGGTGATGGGGCATTTTTACAGGTCTATCTAGTGTAATGCGTCTATCCGTATGTCGACTCGTTTCGCACGGCTTCTCCGGCTTTTGACTTAGGGTAAATATTAGACGTGCAACTGAATTCTCGAACTTTTTCAAGAAATATTGCTTGCGTACGGGAAAATGAACAATCTTTCGATTGAAAGAAGTTTTGATCGAGTCCTACGAGGATTCTCTTCCTAAAGTTGTTTCTATCTTCAACTTTACTCGAGTATCCTTCGTTCTGCCGATTGAAGTTGCCATCCTGTGACTTTGGAACTACTTTTTACGTGTACTGTAAGACAGAGCATTTTCACCAAGATCTGAGCAAGTCATTACGTTATCCTCGTCGGGATTTTTCTTCGGTTGGAATGTGAAAGAAGGCAGTGTCCCAAATGCAACTTTTCGATCGACATCGCTTTCACTATTTTTTTTCCGAGGTTATATCCGTAGCACTGTCATCTATTATATCTCGTTCTAAAACATAATGGTGGTGTTTTAAAACTATCATATGACATACTAAATTGGTTCATTTGTACGATGAACAGTGACATTCTGTCCATTCTTCCCTTCCTTCCTTATTTGATTAGTTTGCATGTATTCTTGTATTAATACAACGTATTCACTGTCAAATCAGTCCTACTCGTTCCATTTAGAGCAATCTAATCAAATGGAAATAAACAAAGCCAGCAAAGCAATACATGAGAGAGTAGATGTCCATTAGGAATGTAAAAACATGGGTACCAATAAATCACTGTAGATTTCATATAAAATTCATAGATGTTGATGTTTCGCTGGAAGTATTTGAGCTGTTTCAGATCTATTTATCTTATCCTGCTTAAGTGATAAACAATTTTATAAACATTAAAAATGTACGTCCCGTTAGATATACGTCTTCACTGCGTATAAAATTATTAATAAGATATGCAAAGTAATAAAATAAAGTATGCAGTTAAAATATCTTACGACATGGTGAAATTCAAAACCTGTATTAAATGGACAAATGAATACGAAATGTATGCAAAATGAGGAACAGTAAAGTTGTAATTGAATATTAATTGTTAAAGTAGGTACGTTAGCAAAATACTAGTTATGAATACTATGTTAACACATGACAACACAAGCTTCCAAATTTATCCGGATCCTTATGTAACATTGATCTGAAGAAACATTGGGTAATGTAATGTTTTAATGATTTTCGCACAAGTAGATATTTGCTGCAATAAAACATCACATTTGAATAAAATTTAAAAACTGTGAAGGGCAAGGTTGTGTTAAATCAGAAATATTATATGAAAAACACTTCGGAAATTGTCGTGAAGCGCTTATTTTACAATATTACTCTGTTATAAAATATTGTGTGTACGGATGTGTCTAACATACGATCCTGACATATATTAATTCGCTTTAATGTATTAAATATTTTGGGCATGAGTACTTACAGACAAATATTTCAAATAAAAAACGTAGAGAATGTTATTTTGTTCGATACTATCGATGTCCTTATCTAATTGGAGGTTGTTTCTAACAGTGACATCAATGAAAGACAGTCCAACTATTCTGTCAGTTTGCCAAAAAGCTATCCATACAATAACTGGTTGTTAGAGAACAAATGACTTTATTTTGTCTCGCCAAATGAAAAAAATATTGCAGTAAATGCAAACACACGTTCTCACAGCAGGAACAAATGACTGCAAATTAGATAACTCACCTTTCGAAATCTTCAAAGTCACAGTTATTCTCGTATTATATATTATCAGATATTGATAGCTGCAACAAGCAAATTAAACAATTTTGCATCTTACCTATATTCCATTTCTCAAACAACGCCCAAGGCTTAAAGCTTTCTGAAAAAATATTCAACACAGTGACAAATGATTTCAACCTGAAGTTGCAAAAATGAAGGGAAACTTCGTTGACGATTTTCAGTGTATTTTTCGTTCTTTTGTACTTCCGGTACTCCCACGTTGGATCAATACGTTAGACCATTTTAGACTGCGATTTGCAAGTAAAGAGTAAACGAGGGATCGTAATAATTCGTATAGACAAATATTGTTGGTGTACGTTAAAATAATATTATACTTTGTACTGAGTTAAAATGTAAAATTAATGGTTATAAATCCAGAAAAGTGCAGGAACAAAAGAGGTTCGTCAACTCAAAGTTTCATGTATTTAGAAAGTGTCGCAGTGGCACTGCAATCGTCGTTAATGAAAAGAAATGTAGGTAGGAGAAAAATGTTTAAATTATTAAAGTTACAAGCTGTTGACATCAATGTCTACAATCATGTATAATTTTCGCATATCGCGGTGACACTTCTAATAACAATTTTCCTGGTTAATAACCGATTAAAATCATGTGCGAAGCTTCTTGTATGTCTATGTTAATTACTGTTTCCTTTTGATAAAAATGTGAATTATACGTGACTGTATGTCAATCGATGGAAATGCGTTATTTTTTTTACATATGGATCAAGGCGGACTGACTAAGCCTAGTATTAGAAGTAGATTAAAAACTAGATATACTTGCTCTCAGCGTTCATATTTAGCGTAAAAGTAAAGACGAGAATCTACTTCGTGGTGGTTTTTAAACCATTGTAAAGTTAGCACCTTTTTTTGAATAACAAAAAAACAATTAGAGTTCTGGGTAGTTGTTTAATAGTTTCAGAGTTGAGGTATTATTTTTGACATTTTTCGGTTTTTTTTTTACAAAAAAGCACTTCTATTTTGGAGTAGCGTATAATAATCGTCTTCACCGTAGGCGGTATTGCACGAATGTTTCATTGAAATTAAACGCAAGAAATGAAACTACTTCGATGTGTGTAAAAATACCTCGTGACTCAAGAAAGTACAGTTTTCCTCAATCAGTTCCATTTTATTTCCGCTAATGACGTATTTTATGGAGATATATGATACAAATAAGCACGTGTTCGATACGTTATAGGTATAAAGAATCAAGTTGAAAATCTTACAAATTATTTTTTATTGGCCATTTTACGTTTATCAAATAGTTATTATTTCGCTAAGTTTTAGACTCTTTATTACTTATACTTCTTTATTACTCGTCTTTACGGCAACTTTGCGTGTTTCCATAAATTCGATTATTCATCGAGCGTAAAAGTATTGATTCATTTTCTACTCCGTAAGCTTAAGTAAACTTCCTTCTCCGCCCGTTTCCTCGTGTAACGCTGTTTGCGAATAAAGTTAAATTTATTGTTATCGCCAGTTATTTTAATTAATCCACGGAGAAAGCTGCTACTTATATTGTGGTCGTATAGCGATTTCAATCGGGTCACGTAGTTTGTACGCATAGTTTACCAGCAAAATGCATCACCGGTTCGATTAAAAAACTGCGTGTAAAGATAATGTCGTCTTTCCACGTCGGCGTCTTGTCACTTATACGTATATATTTGTAACTAACACCTAGAGAACATTTGATTTTTCTGTGGCTTCCTTAAATTTGCATTTCTAGAATTTCACTTAGAAGACAAACTGGTGGAATTGAGTGTTAATGTACTTGTTGAAAAAGCAATGTAATGAGATCAAGAAAGCAAGAGACTGATTTAAATATAAATAGTGTGCAAGTGCCATAAGATAAGAGTCTTTTCTCAAAAATATTTACGAAGTAGAGCGGAATGTGATAGGCGCACTAGAAGGATATAAATATGTATGAAAAAGAAGTAGATTGAACAGGTGAAACATTGAAAATAAGCGTTGTTTCATTCAATTCAAAATGATATTTAAATATTTGTTTGCAAATTTGAAATTGAACAATTATTCCTAATTATAAGCCCTGCTAAGTTTTACTACAAAAACTTTGCCAAGGTGCATAAAATAACGTATCATCAAAATTCTCAAACGAGTTGTTGGAAACACTTCCGCTTTCAGCTTGCTACAAA
>JABFPT010001028.1:15840-30468 GCA_022817245.1 Nixonia krombeini | reverse complement strand
GAAATCCCCAAGAGGAGAAAAGTTACTGCGTGGAAATTGAGAATCTCGGTAGATCACGCTCTCACCACCTAATTTTTCTCCTTTTTTCCCGAATATCTCTGCTCCTAATAGTTCTAGGGACCAACATAAGCAGTGATTCTTGATGTATGTCTCGAGGTCTATCCGTCGATGAGTAACTCAAAGCTGAAAGCCAAAGTTGATTTTTCGACGAAAATTGACCATTTTGGCAAAATTCCGTAAAATCAGTTTCGGATTTCAGCTTTGACTTACACACCAACAGATAGATCTCGTGACGGACATCATGGATCATCCCATATGTTAACCCTTCCCGCCATTAGGGCCTAAGTTAGTAGGAAAAGTATCTCGGAACTTTTTGAAAAAAATAATTTTTCCAAAAAACGTGTGCTGCGTAGTGTTAGCCTCTCAAACGTTTGTTTTGTTTTTTCTTTTCGTAAAATTTCTACGGAACCTTTTGTAAAATTAGTTAAAGACTCTAGAGATACTTACTATTTTATTTTCCGTTACAATGTCAGTAAATTAGTTTGTGTTTTATCGCCTGAGAATACCACGTAGAAAACTAATGCCATACAAACATGTCACTGATTCCAGAAATTGTCTACTTATATTATTTGGAACAACGAAACAGCGCTACTTTTGTTTTTGTCTTAATAAGTTTTTACATTCATATTTAACTATTGATCGTTATGCTATTCGGCTGTTATGCTGCCCGAAAATACTATTTTTCCTGATTTCTATGTTTACCTACAAAAATCAATATCTGTTAAAGGTCAAACAGTACTAATCTCAACTTGACATTACTGTCCTATACGTGTTACATCGACGATTGAAATTTCGTTATGTGACTATACAGAATGCGCTGTTGCCAGATTTTCACGGTATAATGTACTGTTCTGCAGAGATACTAGATCGAGTCATTTGATTGAATTGGAATATAGGACGTTTCCACATACAATATTCGGTAGAGCTCGACAGAACTCGGAATTTTTTATCTTTTTAATTTTTTATCTATGTATTTAAATAGTTAAAAATTAAAATGTTTAATTGATGTAACATACTTTTTGACGCATGTTAAACTTTTATGCATGTATGTACCATTTTATTATCAAATATGTATAGCACAGTGTCTAATTCTAATTACATTTTTTTTAAGAAACAAATTTTTAATTATTGCGTTAATCATCACTTGCTTAGCAATACTGCATATGGATTATAATATTTAACGAATTATCAGGTTTATTAAAAGTGTATTGGGTTAAATTTTACACAAATTATATTAACTGTGCAAATTGAAGGTGAAAGCAAAATTAAAATATAAGTATTTTAATTGTATGAGAACAAAAATTTGGGTTGAATAACAACATTAGTCTTGTAAACAGAGAGAAAATTCTTATATATTGTATTAGTAACAAAAAAGACAATGTATAGACTTGCAATACTGCTTTCTCATAGGTGTAAATATAATTCATACATAAATCAAATTTTTTTATTTATACTACAAATAATATCTTTTAAAAGTCAATAGCTTTTACTGTTAACATAATAATATTTGTTTCTAATGGACCAACAGAACAACTTACCGAAATAAATATTTTACAAAGAAATTCGAAACATTACTTTCTCATATTTACAGTTCATCGTGGTATTAATTATGTCGTTCAACCAAAAATTAATCTCTCATGTAAATGTATGCAAATAGGGTGTGCTGTTACGTCATAATACGTAGTTTTACACAGTCACAGAATTAAAATCATAAATAAGAAGCTCAGGGCGTGGGGTAAATCAGCTGTAAAATGCTGTATAAGCTGGCATATTTTGCATTCTATTATGCGTGTTTTCGGGTGCTGGGATTAATAAAAATCTTGTGTCATTGCCAAACAATAGTAAATAGACTTACGAGTTGGTGGTTGGGGATAGCAGTTACGGAACGGGTCACCTGTAAATCCAGGGTAGCACGAGCAACTGGGCAAATGATTTATAACCTGACAATTGCTGTTCTGGCCACATGTTCCAGGGCAAGGGTTTTGACATTTTGATCTTATACAGGCCAGATTTGACATACAGTCGGAATTAACCGTGCACTCCGGACGACATCCTTCATACGGGTTTCCAATATAGTCGGGTATACATGTGCAGGAGCCTACGCCAGATTTTTCTTTGCAAATGGCATTCGGCCCGCAGGGAGATGGCATACAAGGGGTAAGCATATCGACGGGGATGATATCTGTCGGAAATGGGTACAATTTCATATATTATTTCAGTTGTATATTTCTCGATACGCACTGGAAGCTCTTTCATATTCGCAGTTTAATATATCGCTCCTACTTTGCATTACGTGCGTTGTGAGAATATAGAGTTGTGCGTTCGACATTTAATCGGCAGGGTCAGCTTTCCATTGCTAGTGAATTTTCGCAATCGATTTGAAAAGCTTGCATATTGCAGGATTTTTGTGCTCTCTTGCCCACAAGCCTGTACGAATTTTGTTTCATTGACTGAACGGTTATGCTTTGAAAGCGATTCATTGCTGGGGTTGTGATGGCCATGGGGAGGTAAACTATAAGGGTTTGTTTTGTGGGTCCTTTGCGGGATGAATTACGGAGCCTTTTGTAAAAAATTAGCGAGGCCCGCCACCAATATTGGGTAATTTGACGATTCACGGTTTCACGAAAAGCTCTCTTAAGTTTTATATGAAATAAAGCTGAAGCACTTACCTGACGATGTGCAGATACACTCACGAACTCATGCAATATGTAAAAACGTGGGAAGAGTACTTACCCTTGCCGCTCGGCTGACAGCTGTTGAATGGATCGCCACTGAAGCCTTCATCGCAAGTGCAAACAGCGTTGTGGTTGATTACGGAGCATCGGGCATTTACACCACAGAGACCCACGCATGGATCGCGACATTTTTGGCGGACACAAGCTAGATGTGATGGACACTCAGGGTTGATGGTGCATTCTGGTCTGCAATTTGGTGGTATACCAATGTAATTTGGCATACAAGAGCATGCAGGACTTTCGCCGCGCACTTGACACTCAGCATTTGGACCACAGGGTGATTGAGCACACGGGTTATCGGGTACTGGTGGCAATCCTACTAAAACAATAACATTAATTAATTGTATTATCTTTTAACGTTATATACAAATTTATGCCAATTAAACTGTATGTTATAATTTATTTACTTGGCATTGGGTAGCATCTGGTGAAAGGATCGCCAGTATTTCCTTCCGAGCAGCTGCATATTGGATTGTGATTAACAACTTGACATTTGGCATTTTGTCCGCATGTACCTGGGCAAGGATCTTGACACTTATTGGCAAGACACGCTTGCACAAGGGAACATTCTGCACTGACAACACATTCTGGTCTACAATTAGGCGGAGTGCCCATAAAGTTTGGTTGACAAGAGCATACAGCGTGGTTGTTAACGACTTTGCAGTTGCTGTTTGGTCCACATGGATTTGGTGTACATGGTTGTTGTTGTGGATAAACTATAAAAAGTGATTGATTTGTTATACGTACACCAAATATATGTATAAGTGTATAATTTCTAGAAAAGGCGTTTTTAATTTTGTTTGTATAAATTATGCTGAATTTATTATATACCTGGTGTCTTAAATGGTCGACAGAGTGTAAATGGATCACCAGTTGTTTCCAAAGGACAACTACACATAGGTACATGATTGACAACGTCGCAGCGAGCTCCAGTACCACAAGTTCCTGGGCATGGATCTGTACAACGTTGATTGATACATGCTTTTACACGAGGACAGTCAGAATTCATGGTACACTCTGGTCTACAATATGAATAAGGATCCCCGAAGTAATTTGGAAGGCATGTACAAACACCATCATCGCATTGTGCATTAGGTCCGCATGGAGAAGGATTGCATCGATCTTCCGGCACTTTTGGAAGTACTGAAAAAGATAATTTTTTTATCATTAAACAAATAATATATAATTTTAATGTAATTTTGTTATATGCAGTACTGATTGTTATACAGTGTTTTGTTAAATTATACATACCCATTACTGGCGAGCATAAAGTGAAGGGGTCACCAGTAAAACGTTCTTGGCAGAGACATGTTGGTATATGATTTTGCACACGACAATCCGTATTTTCTCCACAAGACCCGACGCAAGGATCACGACATTTTTCAGAAATGCAAGCTTGATTTGAAGGGCAATCTGTATTTACAACACATTCTGGGCGACAATTTGGTGGAGAGCCAATATAATTACTTAGGCAGGTGCATGCAGCTTGATTGTTGTTAACGATTCTACATTCAGCATACAAGCCACATACATTTGTTGCACATGGATCGGTAGGTGTGATAGGTTTAACAGGTTCAACTAAACATAAAGACAAAATGTATATATATAAAGTTGTTAGCATTATATGTATATATGTATATATATGTAATGAATCTAGATAATTTCGGTATTATGGATTAGGATTTTACTACCTACAAAATTAACAATTGTCTTACCAGGTTGCGGATAGCATCTGGAGAATGGATCGCCGGTCATATCAAAAGGACAACTGCATAGTGGGTTGTGATTAATAACTTTGCAAGTCGCCCCGACTCCGCAAGTTCCCGGACAAGGATCGGTACATTTATATTTATAGCAAGCACGATTTTGCGGGCATTCCGAATTGACTACACATTCTGGTTTACAATTTGGTGGTGTGCCAATGTATGATTCTTGACATGAGCAAACTGCACGGTCATTGATGGTACGACACATACTGTTTGGTCCACATGGTGTAGGAGAACATGGGTCTGCAATAGCCAGTTCCGTTGCTGAAAATAGAATATTATTTTTTATAGATTGGAATGCATGTATATAATAATGCTCTTTTTAAGTGAAGTTTCTATTATCTCTAAATTAAAAGTGTACTTACTTGGTTCAATTTGTACAGTACAAGCTGTAAATGGATCGCCATTGAAGCCAGGCAAACAGCTACATGTTGGAATGTGATTAACAACTGCGCATTGAGCTTGCGTTCCACAAATTCCAAGACATGGATCTTCACATTTGTTTCGTATACAAGCTTTATTTGTTGGGCAATCGGAACTAAGAATGCATTCCGGCTGACAACCTTCGTAAGGATTACCATAGTAGTCTTGTATACAAATACATGCTCCAGCATTGTCGCGTTGCTGACAAATCGCATTAGGACCACATGGAGATGGTTCACATGGATTAATCACTTCATCTGGAAGATATTTTATTTAATTTTAAGAAAATTATTAAGAAATTGGCTTTTGTATAATATCACCTTTGTAACATACAGAAAAACTGAGAAATTTAAGTTCATGCTTTCAACTCACCTTTTTCAATGATACACTGAACAAATGGATTTCCTGTATATCCAGTTGAACATGTACAAGTTACAGCATGATTGACAACATTACATACTGCAAATTCTCCACATGAACCAGGACATGGATCCCGACATTTATTATTGATACATGCTTTGTTTGATGGGCAATCAGGATTTATAAGACACTCTGGACGGCACGATGGCGGTACTCCTATGTAAGAAGCAAGGCACGAGCATGAAGGATTATTATTAACCACTTGACATTGTGCATTTGGCCCACAAGGAGATGGTGTACACGGATCAACAGGAATCATTGGTTCTGGCATAACTATAAAAAGACATTTTTGAAACTGTATGCTTAAAAATATATCGTTCAAATATGTTAATTATCTTATTTATAATACATAATACGTTTGAAATATATAATAAAAATGAAAACTTCATAATTGTTTGTAACGCACCTGGTATGTCGAAACAACTTCGGAATGGATCACCAGTTTGTCCAGGTAGACAGCTACAGATGGGAGAGTGATTAATAACTTCACATCTTGCGTTCAATCCACAAGATCCCAAACAAGGATCAGTGCACTTTTTGTTTACACAAGCCCGTGATGGTGGACATTCTGAACTGACGACACACTCTGGTCTACAAGAAGGTGGTGAACCAAGATAACCTTGTAAGCATGAACATACAGCATGACCTTCGATATCGCGGCATTGACTGTTAGGTCCACACGGAGATGGACTGCACGGATTACGTTTACTTTCAGGTTTAACTGCAAAATAATATGTAAACATTACTTCTTCGTATACATAAAACATTGTAGTTATACTGTTTGTCATTATTATTTATGTTTATTCAAATTAAAATTCAACATACCTGTGGGTTGTAATCGGCAACTAACAAATGGATCTCCAATATATCCAGACAAACACGAACATACAGGTATATGGTTTACAACGTCGCATTGTGCATTTTGTCCGCAAGTACCAATACAAGGATCTTTGCATTTATTACGGAGACACGATTTATCTCTTGGACATTCGGAGTTAAGAATACATTCTGGGCGACAGCCTTCAAATGGATTTCCTGTATATTCTGGCAAACACTCACAATCACCGTTTTTACATAATGCATTTGGCCCGCAGGGTGATGGAACACATGGATCCGAGATTATCGGTTTTTCTATAGCTGAAAATATAAGTAGAACATGATTAAAACAAATTCAACATAATTAATTATTCATTTTTATTTGATAACTCAAAAATTAATACTTCACAAATACTTTGCAGTGAAATATTGAAAACTCACTTGGTGGGATAATCGAACACTGAGTGAACGGATCACCAGTAAAGCCTTCTATACACGTGCAGACAGGAATATGATTAAGTACATGACACTGAGCATTGACTCCACAGGAACCTGAGCATGGATCTTGACACCGACGATTAATGCAAGCTAGATGGCTCTTGCACTCGGAACTTAGTATACATTCAGGTCGACAATCAGGCGGTACACCAATAAAGTTCGGAAGACAAGAACATGCTAAATTTCCAGCTATGATTTGACATTGTGAATTTGGTCCACATGGAGAAGGCGTACAAGAAGGGCGTTCCGTCGTAGGAACCTCGATATCTAAAATGATTTAAATTTGTATTGAAAAAACGTATATCTTTTTTGTAACTGACTTAAAGAAATTAAAAAGATATCTTACCTTGTAAAGTACATTGCGTGAACGGATCACCTGTATAACCAGAAGGACAAGTACAGATAGGGTTGTGATTTTTCGTTGTACACTGTGCTCTTAAACCACAAGAATTGGGACAGGGATCAGCGCATTTTTTGTTAATACATGCAAGATTAACTGGACATTCTGCGTTGACGATACATTCAGGTCTACAGTTTGGCGGTATTCCAATGTATTCTGGTAGACAAGTGCATACTGCTTGCTCATTAACAGTTCTACATTTACTGTTTGGACCACAAGGTGATGGTGAACACGGATCTTTCACTGGTGGTGCCACTATAATTAAACACATACGTTACATTTTTAACATTTCTCTCATACTTTTTAAAAATAGATTTTTGATGGGATGCCAATTTCAATAAATTAATTCCGTACCTGTTATAATAATTATAATAAACTAAATTAATATTTACTTGATTTGAATTAATTCAGATGAAATTATTAGCAATTTCTTTTAATGTCTAATGTAACATGTAATTAAGTTTTTTAAATTTTATTAAACGTAACATAAAATGATGTAAATATGTAATGTTCCACTTATCAAGCATTATCATATACAATTATGTGATTGCAAATTGTGTATTTATTTGTTAAAATTTCTTTTTAAAATGAGATATGTAATTATGTTTTTTTTGAAAATTAGTTTTAAATTTCTCAATACCGTCAGTTAATGAATGTTAATACTCTTTAAAAAAATATATATTTTGACATATTTACTTATCCTTTTTTCAATACATTTGTTGGAATTTCTGTTTTTAAAAACACTAGAAACCGAGACACAGAACACTACATTTACATGGCTTGTATTGGATATACTTATAAAACTTTGTTTATACCTTTTTCTTCGCCCAAGCTGCAAGCAAAATACGGATCTCCGGTATATCCGGAAGGACATGTGCAAACTGGAACATGGTTTTGGACGTTACAAATAGATAATGTACCACACGTTCCAGGGCAGGGATCGACACATTTGAAGCCAACACAAGCTAAATTGAATGCACAATCAGTGTTTGATTCACATTCTCGATAACAACCTTTTTGATTATCATATGGGTCTCCTATAAAATCTGGAGGACATGCACAAGCGCCAGCGCCATTTCTTTCACGACATTGTGCATTCGGTCCACATGGATTTGGCATACAGGGATTAGCAGGGGTACGTTCTGTTGCTGAATTAGAAAAAACAACTTTTATTGTGATATGTAAATGATTCCACGTAATCATTACAATAGCTGGCATATGTAGAGTAGAATTTAGATCTTTATATGTTCTGTTCCAAATGGATTCAAATAGTTTTTCTGTTAAATAAATTACATGCTTTTTTCTAAGTATAATATTGAAGTAAATTTTTGAATATATGTACCTGGCGGTAAAGGTAGAGTACAACGAACAGTTGCGTCTCCTACATATCCCTCAGGGCACGTACAAATTGGAAGATGATTTTGGACTGTACATCTTGCAACTTCACCGCAAGCTCCAAGACAAGGATTTTTACAACGTTGATTTATGCATGCTAAAGTAGTAGGGCATTCGAAACTGTCAGTACATTCGGGTCGACAATTTGGTGGTCTTCCTATGTAATTTGACAAGCAGGAACACGCAGCTTGGGAACCAATCATCCTGCATTGGGAATATGGTCCACACGGATTAGGAGTGCATGGATTTCCTCCGGGTACAGTTGGTGGTGTTACTGGAAGCTCGACTTTTGTGCATTGTGTGAAAGGATCACCCGTATAACCGCTCGCGCAGCTACAAATTGGGTTGTGATTTACTACCAGGCATTTTGTATTTTGACCACATGTGCCTGGACACGGATCTGTACACTTATTGTCAATGCAAGCTTTATTTTGTTGGCATTCTGTGCTAATTGTGCATTCTGGTCGACAAGTCGGAGGAGTGCCTATGAATCCAGGTTGGCAGGAACATACTGCGTGACCGTTCAGTACACGACAATTGCTATTTGGTCCACATGGCGACGGCTCACATGGCTCAAATTGCGGTAATTCCGTAGTAAGTTCAACAATGGGAGTACAAAGATTCAGAGGGTCGCCGGTATATCCCGCAAGACAAGTACAGGAAGGAGCATGGTTAACAACACGGCAAGTTGCCCTCTGTCCACAGGTTCCCTGACATGGATTCACGCACTTATTATTCAGACAAGCTTTATTGCGATCGCAGTCAGCGTTTGTTATGCATTCTGGTCTGCAGCCAGTATATGGATCACCAAAATACTCTGGTAAACAAGAACAAGAGCCAACGCCATTTCTTTCGTTGCACACCGCATTAGCTCCGCAAGGTGATGGATTGCACGGAGTTCGTGGGTTTTCTGTGGTTATTGGTTCTTCAACAATTACTGTACATTCAGTGAATGGATTACCTGTGTAACCTGCGTTACATATGCAAACGGGATTGTGTTGTACAACGTTGCAGTATGTATTGACTCCACATGATCCTGGACAGGGATCTGTGCATTGTTCGTTTTGACAGGCCATATTTCCGGGACACTCTTCGTTAATAAGACATTCTGGTCGACAATTTGGCGCTCGTCCGATATAGTTAGGTAAGCAGGAACAAGCGGGGAATCCTTCAATTACACGACACTGCGAATACGGTCCGCATGGTGATGGTACACAAGGATTATCACTTGGAGTTGGTGGAATTTGCTTAACTTCTTCTTGTAAGCAACCAAAGAACGGATCTCCGGTATAACCGGAAGCACAGCTACATACTGGACTGTGATTGATAACTTGGCAGTCAGCGTTGACTCCGCATGTACCGACACATGGATCTTGACATCTTTGAGTGATACAAGCTTTATTTTGTGCACAGTCTGTACTGACAACGCACTCAGGTCTGCATATTGGTGGACTACCAATATAATTGGGTTGACAAGTGCAAACCGCGTGATTGTCAATAACGCGACAAATGCTATTTGGGCCACAAGGTGACGGTTCGTTACATGGATTATCTGCGGGCGTAGGTACTGGTTCAGGTGGTGGCAAGTGACAAGAAGTAAATGGATCACCAGTGTAACCAGGCTGACATGTACATGATGGTTGATGGTTGAAAACGCGACATTGTGCATTCAACCCGCATGCGCCAGTGCATGGATCTTTGCATTTATTATTGATGCAAGCTTTAGTTGGGAAACAATCGGAATTTTGTACACATTCAGGTCGGCAACCTTCATAGGGGTTTCCTATGTAGTCTGGCAAACATGTGCAAGAACCAGCGCCGTTACGTTCTTTACAGATAGCATTTGAACCGCATGGAGACGGATTGCATGGTTCACTTGGTGGTTTCTGCGGTAACATTTCTTTCCGTTTACAGCTCACAAATGGGTCGCCCTCGTAATCATCATTGCACTGGCACATAGGACGATGATTTTGTACAGTACACTTTGCATTTATTCCACAGGAGCCGATACATGGGTCAGAACACCGCTTTTGAACACAAGCTAGGTGATTGGGGCAGTCTTGATGTATGAGACACTCAGGTCTGCAGTTAGGAGGTGAACCGAACATACCAACTATACAGGTACAAATAGCTCTTTCTTCTTGAACACGACATTCGGCGTTCGGGCCACAAGGTGAAGGAACACATGGATTCTTTGGTCTGTCTATGCTCACTTCTTGTTTAACACATTGGAGGAAAGGATCGCCAGTATATGACGGAGGGCAACTGCATATCGGATTGTGATTATTAACTTGGCAATGAGCATTTTGGCCACAAACTCCTGGACAAGGATCGCTACATTTCTGATTAATACAGGCCAGGTGTTGAGCACATTCAGAACTGACAAGACATTCTGGTCGGCAGGCTGGTGGTGTGCCGTGATATCCAGGACTACAAGAGCAAACCGCACGATCGTTTGCTACACGACAAATGCTATATGGTCCGCATGGTGATGGTGTACATGGATTCTGAATGTGAACAGATGGCTTGTCTATTTTGCACGATTGGAAAGGATCACCAGTGTAACCTGGTAAACACGAGCAAATTGGAATATGGTTGATGACCTCACATTGCGCATTAGATCCACAAATTCCAGGACAAGGATCTCTACAATGTTGATTAAGGCAGGCCAAGTTACTGACACAATCGGAATTTACCAAGCATTCTGGTTTACAGCCAACGTATGGATTTCCAACATATGGTGGTATGCAAGCGCAGCGAGGCATGCCATCAAGAATCGTGCAAAGAGCATTATTACCGCAAGGTGATGGATCGCAGGCGTCACGGGGTTCAGGTGGTTGTACCTGTACTATGGCTGTACAACCAACGAAGGCATCGCCCTCATAACCGTACTTGCAAGAGCAATATGGAGCGTGGTTTACTACGGTACAATCAGAATTTGGTCCACAGCTTCCAGGGCAAGGATGTATACATTTATTCGAAACGCAAGCTTGATCGATAGGGCACTCTTGACTGATTAAACATTCCGGTCTACAATTTGGTGGACTGCCTACGAATGTACTTTGACAGGAACAGACAGGTCTACCCATTTTCACTTGACAGACAGAATGTGGTCCACATGGTGAGGGGTTGCAAGGTGACAATGGCTTCACTTCTCCCTCTGTAATTTTAAGACGTCTTTGAATTCTTGTATGTAGTTTCTATTACCAAAAGCCGTTAAATTGTAGAGAAGAAAATCAGGTAGATAGAATCAGGGTATAGAGAGTACCCACACCTCGAAGGAGTACGAACAGCAGTATCAGGGTATAGAATGTGCTTATAGGTGAATAATTTATAGAGAGTGTATTCCCCTTACTTTCTCCGTAACAAATATAAATAACAGTGTTATAGCTACAAGGATATAAAGTATGTTTAACAAATATAAGTCAGCCAAATGAACTATATGAAAAAATATCAAGCATGGAATTCTCAATCAATATAAGAAAGTTCTCGAAATGTGGAACTTACCTATTGCCAAATGACATGCGATGAAAGGATCTCCAACTTGATCAGGCGGGCAAGTGCAAATCGGATTGTGATTTATTACGGAACACAGTGCTCCATGTCCGCATATTCCATGGCATGGGTTGACACATCTATTATTGATACAAGCTTGTATTTGTAGACAGTCGGAGCTCACTACACATTCCGGATTACATAGCGGCGGAGTACCGCGACATTCAGGCAAACAAGAACATACAGCATATCCTTCAGGAGAAACAATGCACCTGCTGTTTGGTCCACAAGGCGATGGATCACATGGGCTTGTTGTTGGTAAATAGCCGGGATGTATTCCTACTAAAAAAAGAAATTACATTTTAAGAAACGAGGTAAAATTAAAGAAAATTCTGTAATTTATGACACTTACCATCCTTGAACGGAGAACAATGAACAAATGGATCCCCCGTATATCCAGACTCGCAGTAGCAAACTGGATAATGATTAATCACATCGCAAGATGCTCCATTTCCACATGCACCTTTGCAAGGATTAACACACTTATGATTAAAGCATGCCTTTTCTAAATCGCAATCAGTATTTTGCACGCATTCTAAGTGACAAACGACCAACGGATTGCCAACGTAATTGGGTAAACATTTGCAAGTCGTTATCCCATTACTTTCTTCACAAACTGCATTTGCCCCACATTGAGTAATACTGCATTGGTCGTGGTGCTCTGGATTAAGGAAATGATTGAGTATAAGAAACATGTAATTCACTTTAAGATCTTTACTTATTGAAAAGTTGACAAGTCGAATGTAAATAAATTGTGTATACCTAGCACATCAGGAATACAGTTATGATACGGATTTCCATAAAGTCCAACAGGACAGGTACATACTGGTGAGTGCCAAATAACCTCGCAATTAGCATTGATACCACATGAACCCAAACAAGGATCAGCGCATCGCCACCCTATACAAGCTTTGTCAAATGGACAATCACTGTTGCTTAAGCACTCTGGTCTGCAAGCTATACTATCCTCGTTTCCTGGTATGTTACAACCTCCACACATTGCCACATATTGTGTAAACGTATTACATATGCTGTACGGTCCGCAGGGTGAAGATGAGCAAGGCAAACTGACGTTGCGTTGGTCATCTACAGTGATAGGTGCTAAAATGAAAGGTAACAATAAGGTACAATGCAATGAAAATACTTCATTCATCTATAATTTAAAAAAAATCAAAGTCTTACGTTTCAAAGCACAGCGGATAAATGGATTTCCAAAGTAATTAGGGTTGCAAACACAAGTAGCGGTATGATATGAAACTCGACACTCAGCATTGGCTCCGCATAGTGTTCCAAGCGAACACGGGTTGATGCACTTCATATTGATACATGCTTTGTCGTTAGAACAATCTGAATTAATCGTACATTCTGGCTCGCATCCACTAAGGGGTTCTCCCTTAAAGTCTGGTAGACAAGAGCAAACGGCTCTGTTTTCCAGCACTTGGCATATAGTATTTACACCACAAGGACTTGGAATGCACGGATTTTTCGGAGGCTCAGGAACAAGTGGTGCAGAACATCTGAATAATGGGTTACCTTGCAACCCTTCTTTACACGTGCAAAATGGATGATGTGACTTTACGCGACAATATGCGCCGATACCACATGCTCCTAGACACGGATCTTGACATTTGTATGCAAGACAAGCCTGTGTCTCAGCACAATGATCATCTTGCGTACATTCTGGTCTATCACAACCTGCAGCACTAGTTGGATCTCCTGATGTTCCTGGTAAGCATTCGCATAGTACTTGATTGTCAGTCGATATTTTGCATGCAGCATTCGGACCACAAGGATTTGGCAGACAAGGACTACTGCTTGTAGGTACATAGCAGCCTTGATATGGGTCACCAATGTAGCCGTATTTGCAAAAGCATTTCTCCTGATTGTTAGATACATAACAATCTGCATTCGGGCCACATGGTCCAGGTTGACATAACACAATTGTTGTTGGTACTGAATGAATATAAAATGATATAAATTTTCAAATTGTAAAGATCGCACAAATCAAGAGCATTTTACTAAATGTTACTAGTACTTACTTGTGCAGCTTTTGTACGGATTTCCAACGGTAAAATCAGGACAGTAACATGGTGGATTTCTAGCAGCATCACATATTGCGCCAACTCCACATTGATTTGGTTCGCAAGGATTGGTTTGTTTTACACATCCTCTGATGGTATTAGGACTCTCAATGTAATCAGGCAGACAAGTACACTTAGAAAATCCATTTTCCAAAACCGAACATTGTGTATTTGGACCACATGGCGAAGGATCACAGGGGTTACTCGGAAGGGAACAAGGAGTTGTCGGTGGATCTCCTTCATATCCAGGTAAGCAGAAACACCTGACTCTCCCATTTACCATTCTGCACCCCGAATTAGGACCACACGAATTCTTTTGGCATTTATCACCTTCCGGAACTGTAATATTAGAATTATAAATTGGTACTGAATTTTTATCATTTCTAATATGAGATTATTATATGACGAGAAACTTACTACATTGCTTAAACGGATTTCCTGTCAGTCCTTTAGGACAGAAACATATTGGATTTCCATTA
>JABFPT010001026.1:9021-20904 GCA_022817245.1 Nixonia krombeini | reverse complement strand
AGTACCATATTGGAGAGTCATATGATTTTGAACATAGCACTTTTCAAGTGCAATGAAGGTGCTCCATTGTTTGTGAACTTTCATTTTAAACAATCCTGCTATAACAATCACTTACATAATAATGCATATTTTTCGAATAAAATAAGAACTAAATATTACCAATTATTTTCTGACTCGCTACCCTCTTTACAGAGGTGGGATATCCAAAAAAAAAGAAAAGGCGTAGAGTGAACTTCTACAAGATCTTTGACGACCTTTCGCTTTATATGCTTTTCGTCTACTTAACCTGCTTTCGAGAAAATTCTGTACAATAATGACGTTTCGTTAAATTCCGTACAAAATCGTCTTTGCTTCGTTAACATTCGCTACAAAGTATTTACAACTGATCCAGCAATAGCGGATTCTGCAAAATGGCAAAATATTAATAAAACAAGTTTAATTATGTTTTAAATAACACAAGCTCCGTTTGTAATTTGATTGTTTCTCGCCATTTTCTTCTGTAAGCATGTAAATTTGAGTAACCACCGGACAGACCGTTACTTTGTCTCGTTTTCATATGTTCTTCGTTTGGTCAGGATGATGGGCACTCTATTATATTGGGTTGGCAAGAAAGTAATTTCGGTTTTTAGCGTGAAAAGAAAAACAGAAAAAACTGAAATTACTTTCTTGCCAAACCATTCGTTAATCACCATACAATTATTGTCCCGTTCTTTCAATTAACTACTTTTTTCCCGTTCTCTCTCATTCGTGGTATGTACTACAGAGTTTTATTCTTCGTTTTTTCCACCACCATAAAAATTCGACTCAGATTTAATAAGCAAGCTCAAAATAAATTTACAAATACGGTTCGTTTACTCTATAATACTTTTCCTAAAAAAAAATAAACCACGGTAATTTTTTACATAACTGTCCATTCGCATACAAGTTACAATTATTATCTTTTCCTCCACAAAACTCCTAATTCGGATGCGCGTCACGCGAGCAGAGTAAATTCGATCTTTTACAAATTACATTCGCTAGCTGCGCTTAAATTAACATAAAGGATGGATGATTAAAATGACGTGAACTTTTCGGCGTCGCGTTCAAATTGTCCGTTTTCTCCGCTCGACATTCTATCGATTTCAGTAGGTACGAGAGTTCGATTCGAAGATTCTCTATTTATCAGCATCTAATGAGGTGATTACAAGCGTCGACCCGATCGCGTCGGTATTTAATTATAGCTTCTGGTTTGTTGGGCGCGGTGTTATTAAGAGATTCTCTGTACAGTAGTTACGTCTTGAATTTCTCCTTACTTACATTACTGTATTATATCGCGCATGAATTAGAAATTAATTACGTTATTAAAATAATTATTATTCATTTGTACAACTAAAATAATCACCATCACGGTAAATGTCGGAAATTCGTGGAGCGTAATTAAACGTGATGGCTTCTGGCAAGTAACTGTTCCGATAGCGCGCCATCTAGCTCGAGCGTCGCGTAATGTTTCCCGAGAGAAGTAAGAGTCGCAAGAAGCGCACCGGCAACGGAATTACGTAAGCCGCTACATTTTCCAACGGATGAAGAATACGGAATCGATTACCCTACGTTTCTTCGCAGAACGAAACGTGGTCGCTATGGTTTACGATTAATTTGCGAATAAACAGAGTCACGTGACCAGCTGCGTGACTAATACGCGAGATCGGTATTCAGATTTCCACAGTCGCGAGCCAATATTGATCCGCGTGTCACGGTAAATATTGGTGTAGCCAACAGTGGCAATGTTTGACCAACCTCCACGTGACCCTGACTCAGAAACGAGAGCAAGTGGTCACTCGCTGTGAAAGAAAAGCCGCTAATGGAAAGTTTACATTCCCGCGGGCCAACGTCGGGAAACTTGATACAGACCCGACGACAATTTTTATTCCCTTAACATTGCCAGGAAGTAGTACACGATCACGTACGACACCTACACACGAGAGCACATACTTTAAAAAAGCTCCAATATCAGGTATGAAATCTTCGGAGGACGCGGGAGGACGCTTATACCTGAAAGCGTCTGTCTTCTTGCTCGATAAACTCGTGAAGAGCAGCGAAAGCCACGCCGAGTATATTGGTATACACTCATCCGGCAGCGAAATTGCTTCGGCTCTTCCACTCTGCACGCCTTTCTTATGAATCCCTCGAACCGGCAAACGCTAAGGAAGCTTCTTTATTTACGTTGTATTTCCCTTGAAATGAAATCCCACGGCATAACTCCCTCATTTCAATAACATCCCCTTCGCTGTCTCGCAGACTAGTTTGTTCGCTTAATTACAGAGGAGCGCGGTCACAAATGCGGTATGCTTCCGCTCTTTTTACATGGGAACTGTAAACGGATGTAACTGGTCGGTTACCAGTTGTGAGTTAGAGAGAGAGAGAGAGAGAGAGAGAGAGAGAGAGAGAGAGAGGTGAGGGGAGCGGTAGATCACTACCCAACTATGAACGAACAAATAACATTAATTGGATACTAATTGATTGTATCGTACGTTACACAGAAACGTATGTATCCCAATTACGTCGTACCATGTGACGAGAGAGACCAAAGTGGACGTGCATACAAAGAGTACATGTGACGCTGCAGCGAAGTAAATCCAATTTCCTTTGAGGTAGAATAAATAAAAAAAAAAGGCACGAACTCTTACGTTACGACACACTGGGCATATATGGCGTCATATACCATAGACTGCGAAGATCTGCAGTGTGGTGACAAAACTAGGAGTCGATAAGACGTTCATTGGTTTAATGACGAATCGAAACATTCCATTTCCTTTTGCCAAGCAGTCGTTGAACCAACACAATTTTTGTTATTACTTTTCTTGCATTTTAGCTTAATTGAATTACTTCGTCAATCATACGCGAAAACGCGACCGCTGGAACAGCATCTGAATTTATGTTTAATACGTGTTAACGTTTACAAAGGGATCTAATTTAAAGAGGACGAGTAGTAATTGCTAATTACTTGCGTACTCGGAGGATCCAAATGTTCCGCAATACAGAAAACACTCTTCTCCAACTCGAAACATGGCGGACGTATTTATTTACCACCGAATATATACTTTTTAGTACCTTTATGTACTTTTTAGCGTATAATTCAAAATGGAAGCATATTCCACAGTTATTATTAAGTACGAATCGTGTATTTAAATTCTTTCCCTTTCATCGTTTCATCGGACGAACAAGTGTTCTTGCCCCGCGGAATTTGATATATAGTTTATTGACGTGGTTCGGAAATGAAGTGAATTATTCACGGGCTGTCAGCTCTTCGGAATTTTATTTCGAACGCGATTAGGGAACGCGTGAATGGGAACGCAGTATTTCGTGGATATTAAATGCGGGACTTATTGAGAGAATAAGGCAGGTCGCACAGCGGTGCGGGTAACAACGGTCGCGTCGAAATGCGCGCCTTTGCCCGCCGCAGCCGGTGGTTCGTGCCGACGAAAAGTTTCGCAACGAGGCAAAGGAGCCTGCGGCACGCGAGGCGGAAGTCTCGTTGGAAATTATAATCGTGCCACTTACCACGCCGGGTGGCACCCACGGTTCTACATTAAGTTCTTATACAGCGTAGCGCCATCCCGCCGCTGCTCAGCTTTATAATTGTGTTTACAAAACGGCGCGGTGGAACAACGCGGCTTTGTTCACCGTCCGTGGACGTGCGCGGATAACTCGTAAATGCGCTAAGACTAACTCAACGGGTCTGGGAATGACTCGGAATCTCTTTAATCTGAGGCGACATTTGAAATCGGTTTTATCTTACGTGCCGTTGCCGCGCTTCGTAATATAAATATCGCCGGTGTAAATGCGCGATAAATATAGGGAAGAAATATAAAGCGGTAAATGGAAAACTTCCGTTAATTCTTTATTGCCTTTTCAAAAGTTTTACATTTCACTACTTCCTCTGTTTCTGTTGCTCCCCGATCGTTTCTTTTGATCCATAAAACACTAATTAAATAACAGTTTTGAAACGCTTTGTCACATTTTTCACCCTCCTCGCGTATTTCAATTATTTTCAGCACTCTTAGTTCGCTTTTGCAGAGGTTCCTTATAATTTCCATTACATTCAGACAACTTTCCCTCATACCCGACGTTTTCCTTATGTTTCGATCCTTTTTTCACCTTGTTTATATTCCCTCCGATCGACCGTTTTTTTTTCACACCATTTTTCTTATAATTTTCAACAGCTTCTTATTCTTATACGTCTTCTTACGATTTTCCCACAAATCTCTTGTACGTTTACATCTGTTCTGCCGTTTATCCGTACTCTTTGTTTATTATTTTCATCTTCCTGTTGTACTTTACGTATTTTTTATTGAGATCTCACTGATATTACATCGCTTTCTATCGTCCTTTTCCTCGCGTTGTTGCACTTTCATATTATTGCAATTTTTTCCTTCGGTTATTATCACCGCTCTATCGCTTCCTTGTTCTACCCCCGTTCTCCACACTGTTCTTTATCACCCTAGACTATGAGTGAATTCTCCCAAAACCACATTTTGCTCTGCTCATTTTTGTTACGAACGTTTGTACATTTGCTCATCGCTCAATCAAACGTTTCACTTCATTCCCGTCATTCCACATAACTTTTATCATTCCCCGTCACTATTTTCATTCCAATCGATTTTCCTATCAGTAGCGCCACCATTCATTTCTCCCGTCAATTCGTTGCAAAATTCACCAAAAATTCACGCTCGCTCATGTTATTGAGCAACTTCCGTAATGCAGTTAACACCAAAACGCGGGCATGTGTTGCCAACGCGCCTCGCGTGTGTAATGGAAGGTTAACGCGAGTCACAGGCCGAAGTTGTCTCTGTTTTGCCTTTAGCACCGGATTAGAGCAGCTTCACTGGGATTCAGGAGCCGCTTAATCATTTTCATTGCTAGGCACCGCCGCCATACTACGCTCACACCTACACGTGTCGCACGCTGTGTGCGTCCGCGCAACAAAATACAGACCGACGTCCCATTTCCAGCGTGTTCCGTGCGCCGTAACGCGATGTACCGCACGGTTTTTGCCGCTCTCTTTGCATCGTGTAGCGGAATCGGCGCTCGAATCTGCTATCGCTGCGATCCTGGCGCCAACTGCCGTCGCGGCGCGGAACTATTTCCTGGTAGACGAGCGCGATTTTTAAACTTAACGCGCGCATTTATTATCGGAGAGGGAGAAAATGAAATGAAAAAGGAGAAGATTAATGGTCTGTAATATCACGCTGGATGATTCTACTCTCGGCACATCGTTTCGGTTAGATGCAAAACTAGTGATCGCGGCACAACGTTCAGTCGAGGACTTTAACCACGTTTACGGTCTACGGCGAAGGCAAAAATCGTATCGCAATCAAAGGATCGATGACGGAAGCGCAATTTGACGAGGTCAAACGCCATCTCGGAGATCTCCCCGGCAGTCGAGAACAAAGTCTTCGAAAGCCCGTTATCATCTTTCCGGCTGAGGACAGTCCGGCCGGGTGTCCTGAAAAAGGAGAGGATTAATGGTCTGCCGTACCACGCACACCAAGCGATAAAATATCGCGCCAGGTATTACCGACGCTGGATCAGCGCAAAGAACCATCTCGGATAATCTTTGCTATTAAAGAGCGACATTCGGAGGAACGTTGGGCCGCGCCTTTTAAAAAACTCTAACTGTGTACCGTCTGTTACAAAGCCAAGAAAGTTAGAAAAACTGTCCCCGACGAAAAACACGACGATAATGACGACAAGACTCTCCTGTAAAGCGATGTGCATTCTGAAAAACACAAGGATTTATGTTCTGGTACGAATAATAACAATTGAATTATACAAGACTGATACCAGAAGGGTTGATTGCGTTCTAAATACGGAAAAATGACATTTAACCATCGCCTTTAAGTAACTACAATTAAATATGACGTGAGATGTTGAGATTGGCGACAACTTGTGGTAACGACAGTGGAAAAGTGGTATTTAAAGTAAACAGTAAGTCTAAGTTCTAAAATCAGTTAGAATGGTAAAGCATGACACGATTCGTACATAAATCTTTTCATCCGATCAAGATTGGAGAACAATAGGGACAAATGTGACCAGCAAAGTCATGACGGGATGTATTTAACATAAATAGGTCGAATCGATGAGGAGCCTAGGCCAGGCGCATTCGGATGGAATTTTTACCAAGTTATGTGGTTCTCGAACTTCTGTAAAACAAAATTTACGTCGATAAAATTCCGGACGTTGGTAACCGCAACCGCTTGAGTCAACGCAATTCCGCATCCAAGGCTGGAATCCCAAAACGCTAACCATTGTGGTTAAGACATGCGAAGAAACTCTGCATCTCCTATGCGGTTTTTCTTGCCTTTGCGCGTATTTGCTCGGCTTTGTCGGCGTTTCCCCGAGGAATTGGATCAACCTGACATCCTGTTTTTCCCACCGTCGACTGAAGAGATTTAATGCAGGGCACAGAACAAGAGACACATTGTTGAAGACAAAGTCACACTGGCGGATGGTATTCAACGTGGTATTGGAAATGGTAAAAATTGGAACCAGGTGCCACAAACCCCGGGATTTGACAACGATAACATTTGACAGGAAATAGTGGGAATGCAATATTGGGCCAGGGTTCGTTCATTTTTCATGCTTTAACCGAACCTCCGAACCGCACTAAAGCTCTGATACAAATGGGAAGAAAGAGATTGACTAATTCGGAGGCAGAGCGTGCCTCAGATTTTAATAACCATACGGAGCCGTGCGCAATGGAAGGCTGACAAATGACCCCGCGACGTGGCTAGAAGCTGCCGCATCGATCCCACCGTTACCGCTCCCTTTCATGCTTTCATCTTTTCTCTCCCACCTCCCCCTTCTGCCCCCGCTAATAATAGTATGTCGTTTTATTAAAAAAAACCCTTCCCCGATTGTCCCGATTCTCATAAAACCCCACTTTTTCGATTTTGCAGCCAAACGCTCGGAAATTAATTTCTCTCCTCCGTCTTTACCCGCCATTTTAATCCGATTAACGGGAAGAAATTCCGGCACCGCCGCCGCGAAATGCGAAACCGCGGAAAACAGCGATACATCCTCGAATCGAATTTGCGCCATGTAAAATTACTCAGTTTCATATCTGAAACGCGAAAAACTGCGGAGCTCTCACAGACACATTTTCTGAAAACGAATATGCCGGGGCCGGGGCAACTTTCGGAGAAAAGAGAAGCTTTAATGCATCTTACAGAGAAAGCGGCTCGGTAATATCAGATTACCCATCTCCCCTCGTCTCGCTTCTTTCACCTCGACATCGCGATGGAGCGTCAGACTCGAAGAGCACGTAGGTCGCCTAACGTCATTCTCGATAAGAATGGCAATACGATAGTCGATGAGGAACTTAAGTACCCTTCACCTGTCAGATGATTCTCATTGAAACCGCCCCCTCAAATATCCGAGGACCTTACTCGCAAGGCTTGCGCATAGAATAGGAAAAAAGCGTATTAAAGGGGCGCTGGGAAAGCGGATCAACTTCTCGACCCATTAAACGTCGTATTTCAAACGTCGGGTTAGGTCGATGCGATTTAGGGCCGTTCCTCATCATCAGTCGCCGCCATAACCGGAAAATGGTCGATCGGAGCGTTAGCACGTGCGTCGAATGAATGCCCTGAGTGGAAAAGTTGTATCGAAGATTGTATCGGGTCGTTAAAGCAGCGCCAATTGAAATTTCATGTTTACGACAGTATTTTCTTGCGGCGCCACTGTGGAAAACTGGGAAGAACCGCCGCGTAGTTCGTTACGCTGCGGTGTTGCCACTTCTCCTCATGGCCGTGGCCATCTTGTCGTCCCCAGCGTCACCTGTGTTTTATTGGAATTGCAAATGACGCGCGATATTCGAGACGTGCCCCAAATTTATGCCCGCTTCTTCCCACGCTAAGAAAAAACCGGTGTATGAGGAGTCGGTGACGGGTAATGGCTTCGTTCGTTATCGGAATCCGGCCTTATCGAAAACGACTCCTTCCAGTCCATTAGTTTGTCCGCGGACAATAGACAAAGTGTAAAAACAATGGCGACGCTGACGCATCGCCCCGGTCAACGTGAGGCATCGCAGGTCGGGGGTGACCAATTTATTGTTCGCATAATCGTCGGCCAATCGGCGCGTTGTACAAAGCCGAGCAATGCGTGAGACCGCAGCCTGTGTTTCTATAATTTATCGACGCATCGCCCTCTATTAGAATGACAAAACCGCATTGCTCGTGTAATTGTATGCCGTGCTTGTGTATCCGCAGTCTCATAGTTTCCTCCACAGCGTAACTCAAACCCGGAGTATGGCTGTCATTATTATACGTCGTTATGTAAATGCGATACCTGAACGGTGGATCGCGTCGTCCCGGAATCGATAATTCACTTTGTTTAGGTCAAGTTGGACGGAAGATACAATACATGCCTGGTGACAATATGGCCAAATTGATCACCAAACGTCTCCAAGGATGATGAACAGTTTAAAATCTGCCTCGTATCGATCGTGCGAGTAATCGACATGAATTATCGTTCAATGTTTACCAAACATCGATGAAACGAATCAATATGAGTCGGACCGTACGCAGAAACTATGACCGTGTTGACGGTGTTTGTGGCGGACCGCTGCAGTGTGCCATGCGTCAGCAAATAATGCACATATTTCGATAAATTGCAGCCATTCCTTCGTAAACAAGATTTCGCAGAATGTATTGGCAAGTAAACATAACGGTCGCAGAAAAATGTGTCTGCTGTTTTTAGGTTATGCGCTTTTTAATCACATGACACTTGTTTGACTGTCGCAATGAAAACACTGTTGCAATTTAGGTAGATTAATCGATACGCGTATTAAACCACGATAGAAACATGCGAACAACCTTGTTCAGTATTGTCCGCAATTGTTTCTTTGGTGGTCCTTCGGAACGACTGCGAAGGGCGTAAATGAAACGCTTAATTCCCAATGACCGTTGAGTCAAGTACGGTCAAATGCACGATGCATTCACAACAACGTGACGTGTGATATTCACATAACTGCCAGCATCCCAAACACCAATTTCCCGCGTAACGCATGATTGTGTTCATACCGTACACGCATGGACACACGTACATTTGTACTTCCGCAATTATTCCAACCAATGCAACACGGTTATCTCAGACGCAAAGTGGAAAAGAGGGGGTAGGTGTTTAACGACACGTCAGCGCGGTCCACTCGACATTCCGATCACAGGCCAATTCGATTTGTCCGCTATTTGCCGAAGCTGAGACGTGCGAGGCAAATTCTTCTCTGTGTCGCAAGACAAGTTGGAGTTTCGACGTAGCGCCGAGTTTCGCTGTTAATCGCATTAGCCTATCGGGGCGACGTCGGATCGCAGATGCGCTGGCTGTAAACGTCAACAATTTGAATCCCGACGAATTACAGGTGTAATGAAATCGGTATTACGAGTACAGAGATGAAGCTACACAAGCCGCGATGTACAAAGCCGTGTCGCACAAGCCGAAACAGTACTCGGCTAGTGTGACCCCCTACGGCGGTGAGAGGGGGGAGGGGGGAGATCTCGAGCGAGTCAAAGTTATTCGCTTATTCAGAGCGGGAATTGCTAATAGAACTCGTTCCAGTCTTATCGTTGGCCCTCTCGATGAGAGTCGCTCAATTTCCATAAAGTTCCGTAAGAATTCACCTTTTAGCGCGACGAGCAAGCGATCTTATTCTCCGCGGAAAGTGCAAGCCGAATAAACCCCTGAACTTAACCTAACCTAACATCTCCACTCTGCTCTGAATATCACCTGAATAACGCGAGCGCAAGAGAGATAACATTTCTATACGCATTCATCATCCGCCCCCTCCTCTCTGTCCTTTCACCCCTTTTATTCCCAACGAGATTGTCTTTCTTCGCGAATCACGAAAATCTGCATTGATGGCAAGAAGAAGTTGACTAGCTCGAATTAATGTACTTCCCCTTTCTCCTCTTACCATTTTTCATTCGCGCGCGTAGATGGACTTTTTTAATGCCGGTCGGTACAACGCTAAGAACAATGTCGCAATGCCCGACTTTGCCGGCACGCATGAATATTCAGAGAATTATTTAAATTTGATACGCGTGTAAACACGCCACATCCGCGGTGAAATTATGCATCGGGCATGAAAATTATACCAGTCGTGTAATAAACGTTACGACGGGAAAAAAGTGTGAATTTCACAAACCGTTGTTTTCCGTGGAAACAACAAACGGTCGACGTTCCAAGAATCGTGAGAGAAACGTGTCGGATCTCGCACGGCGTAAACAAGTATGTACACAATTGGACGAAATCGAGGGGAAAATATTTCTCAGTCGCGTCTACGGGAAGATGATGGTACGGCGAAGTTGCTCGGTAACTCGCAATCTCGCGAACTTGGATGAAAAAGTTTCGCCATTCTGCCCCCCCCCCCAACCGTCAGCCATGCCCCTCCCCACCAAAGTTCGCTTTGGCACATGCATAAGCGCGTTCCGATGGATACTCAAAAAGTCGACTATGAGAATTTGTGTTGCGAGACTCACCGATGGGTATTTTATCAGACGCCACAGTCCTGACAACACCGGCGAAGCACAAGAGGAACACCAGGAGCGCGAGCGAGGGCATACTGAACGCCGCGTGAACGCCGTGACGGCCGTCGGGACGGCGGAACCGCGACAGGGACGAGCCCGCGTTGACGAGCATCGTCCGCGCTCGATAGTCTGACACGAACTGCCGCTCTCCGCTCGACGTGGTTATACTCGAACCGCCCCAGCATCCAACCCGGAACTCCCAGCTACCCTCCCACCATCACCCCTCACCCCAGCGAGGCAGAAGCGTACGCTTAACGCGCATATTACGTCATGCGGCGCACGCGATCCTCGCGAGGGATGCTGCTGCCTCGACCGACGCGTTATATTTGCAACCCTGGAGGTCTCAATTAATAATATACATACCGACCAGAAACATTTCCTTTCGAATCACGGCGTCTCGTGGATACGCATCGTCTCAGTTTGGGTTAGGTTAAGTCAGATTTCGTTGACAAAGTAAATACGAGAGTGCAAGGCTTCTTTTGGCTTGTTGCGATTTGTCAGTTCACGAGAGACAAGTGTGATTGAAAGGAAGCAGGTTAGGTTCAGTTCGATTTCAATTAAACACACACGTGCGGTGGAACGAAAATAAATGTAAACTTTGTAAATAGAAGAGACGGTAATAGCGATACTGTCGAAAATCATGTATGGTGTCCATTTGGAAACATTCGACTGAACGAATAAATTTGTTCATCGTTCATAAAAAATGTACATAGCTTACCGCAAATTACCATATGTAACTACTACAAAAGCGATATTTCAAATGACATATAATTCAATAATTACAATTTAATGTTTCGCAAATTATGAAAACGTCGTTTCATTGTACGCATACAAGTTTCATTGCAATTAATATTTTTAACACTCTTTTTAACAATTAATATTTTTACAATTATTTCTAAAATTCAATGTTTGCTGAATATTCATTTCAACTTCGACTAATTCAGTTGTTATCATTTTTGTTACAATTGTTGAAATTACTATTGCTTTTGCTCTACTTTGCAACAAGATAACAAAAATTTATTCGTATCAGAAATATTCATACCTGCCAAAGTTACTTGTAGTACTTTATTACTACCGTTACAGACGACGAAAACACGAACACGTAGACTGTCAACGATATTGATAATTTCTTGTTCTCTCCCGAAGGGTGCCTAACACGTACACTTTCGGGAAATGAAAGTCTTGTACACTGTACTGTTACATATTAATTTTCATCAATTGATATCATTTCACATGATTGCCATTTCGTTTATCATTATTATATATTTGAACACGAAGTAATTACTTTTAAGCGAGTCCGGTGATTACATATACTTTGAATTCG
>JABFPT010001024.1:17186-30494 GCA_022817245.1 Nixonia krombeini | reverse complement strand
GGGCCAGAAGTAAAATCCGTGGCGGGAAAGGGGGGATAAAGGGTGGGGAACGGTGGTTCGCGCATGGCCGGGGTGAAGCGCGTGTGAGGTGGGGTTTCTCGCACGTGTGCAGTTTGTATGATTAACGACAAGCCGAAGGTGGTTCGCGAGAAAGTCGCACCGCAGCTGCAGGTAGCGTGTTGGTGCGGCGGTAAAAGTGCGCGAAATTAAATATCAGATGTTGACAAATTGTGCGGAGGCGTCGCGGCAACGGATATTAATGACCGGCCGCGGACAAAAAGCGCGTAAACTTTCGCGTCAACGTTCCACCTTCTTTTCCCTCGCGCGGAGTTTACAGCTGCGGATGAAGAGAAACGAGGCGGTCGTCAAACGCGGGGGAAGATGGGGAGGGATTTCTTCGCGTCCGTGCGCTGGCTGACTCGTCAGATTAGCCTGACTGATTGTATCCTTATCAAAAAACTTTCTCATTCGACGTAGAAATAACGAGTAAATCTTTTACACCGCCTGGTACGCGTGATCTTCCTAATAATATACAGTCCGACTTATCCCTTGGGAATCGTATCGGCTGGAACGGAATCTGCTTGGGTTAAGTGGATTTTTCTGCACAATCTACTTCCGTCGAGAGGAGTTCATTTCCCATCGCTGTATATGATTAAAACTGAGAGTCGTTTGAAAGAGTCGTTTACGATCTTAGAGAAGTCCGTTCGGTTCAAGAGGAAACGGCTGTTGACGGAGAAATCCGCTTCCCTCGGGAAGGTCGCGTTCGCAGCGAGAAGAGTATTTCAAGATCGTCCGAGGTCGACTTAGCTGATACGGGAAGGTAATAAAAATAGAGAAATCGTTGTTACTATGAGACGAGAGGAACAAACGAGGCTGGAAGCCGTAGCAGAAGAGGCGACTGGTCGTGGTAAAGGAGAGAAGGCTGAAAGAAGTCTCCATCAATAACGCACGTCCGCGCCTCGAGACGTGGAAGACCGCAAGATTAATCACCCTTCTTCCCTCGCTTTCTTGCCTCCGCAGTTATACCACGGTTACTGTATACGCACGACAATCGGAAGGCGCGTAAGGCCCTCGGCGACGGCGCACACAGATACGCGCGAGCGCGAGACTTATCACCGCTTTGTTCTCCGCCTCGCACACCGTTCTGCATACGCGGCTGTGTGAGTGCGTTGCATTTTCAAGACGCGGGATAACGACTTTTAGCCTCTTCTTACCCTCCCCCTCGAACTCCCGTCACTCCTCACCCTCCCCCGCCACCACGCTTCGATCCCATTTGATCCGTCGTTCCCCGTGAAAGGACTCCTTTTATTTCGAAGTCTGTTGAACGGAATCTCAATAGTCATTTGGAAAGAAACAGCAGGATGTTCGGATGTTTGTCAGGCAAGTAAATAATGGTCGGTGTGATGAGGTGTCGTGAGATTTATTACGGCCGCGGCATGCGACCGAGCCGATGATACGGCGCGAGAGGTTTCATAAACGCAGCCACGCATGCTTCGGCGGCCTGTGAGAAATGTCGACGCTCGGACGGGGACGCTTTATAAGGAAGACGCCGAGGCGTCGATCGCATTTCTCGGCTTTTCCGCAATTCCCGCGCGAGGCCTCCGGTCTCATTCGATATCACCGCCAAGCTCGCTTCGGTATTTACTTTACGCACGTCATCGAACCACCCGCTCCCCTCCTCTTCCCTCCACACACCCCTCACCGCTTCACACCGTTTCTCATCGCGACCGAAATAGCGCCGCCTTTGACATCGCGACGCTTTGGCAGCGTCGAAATTACTCCTTTTGAGCGTGGGTTCGCGATTTGGCGCTGCGCGCGGCATTACCCTCCGCGCGATCGTGGCCAATCATCGCGAAGGAAGGGCGAAGATCCAAAGGCAGCCGAGGCGACGGCCGATCAAACGAAATCATCGAATCGCTCGGCGACGACGCTGCCAAGGATTTATGGCTCTGCAAAATCGACACTCAAGCGGGACTGCCTTTCCAACCGGTCGTTCAAGGCGTTTTTCGGCCGGATTTATAGACCCCCCCGTCTTCGACGAGTATTCGGCTTTCCCGCGAATTCACGGAAACCTTCGAGTAACGGTATTCGAATTAGACGCTGGGGCAAACGGTATCGAACTGTTCGACTATAAATACGCCCGGCGAATGCACTGGGAAACGATTAGGAAGGATGTTTGGATGCGCGTATCCGGGGACATCGGCTGCCGAGGTAAATTTATCGGTTGGCAGCGCTGATAGAGGCGCTCATGAATACATCCGCGCTTTTCGGCCGAGAGTGAGAAAGAGAGGGATAGAGGGATGAGTGGAGAGGGACAGAGATAGAAAGAGCGTTCGCTTTCGGCGGTGCAGGTTGGAAACGCTGCGAGGGAGGAAGGTGCCAGAGCCATGAATATTTCGCCAGCGCACTTATTTATGCAATACTTTGCGCTGGCAGCTTTACGGCGCTTCGTTCTCTCTCTCTCTCTCACTTTTTCTCTCGCTTCCCCCTCCCTCCCTCCTTCACAACTCCTATCCTCCGTCTACGCGCCCTCTGCCACCCTCCGCCGAGCCTGTCCTTCTCCCTTCGCCCCGGCGAAACCTGTGCCCTGATAAATACGCCCGTATCGCACATTCGATAATGTATATACCACCGTTCCGCGGCCGTGAGAGGGAGGTTGCTCGGCGGTGCCGAAGGCGGAGGCATTTAGCAGGGCGATAGTTTCCGAATAAATCCCCGATCCCCGGACGTTGCGCTTTCAGCCAGGCTACGCGGGATTTGCTACAAATACTGTGTCGCCATTGATCCCACCGCTGACTACCTCAGATGCTGATTCATATTTTTATTGAAACGAGCCCCTTCCGGCTTTTATTCCCAAAGACGTCCTGCACGACGGTCATATCGGATGGCTACGTTATAAATAAAAAATCGGATAACCGTTGGATTTGTAAACAAGATATCGCCGCTGGAATAATTTACAGATCTTCCCTTTTGTCTGTACTGTCCCCTCATTCTTCGATCGAGAGTGAAAATGATTTTTTAACGGTTTGTATCATTCAACGGTAAATTCTTTTTTCGAATTCTATTTTACTCCTGTCTTTAATGTCGACAATTTCGAAATATTTATTCACCAGTCAATCCCCACCGTTTTTTTTTTTGCCCCTTCGTCGATATTCATTGTACAGTGGCGTTCGTATATATCGGGTTGTATCGGCTCAGGTTGGCGGTGGGGTGGTTACTCGGCGGCCATTACTCTGAGTACAAACAACCCCTCTGCGAAAACCGTGGAAGGCCCTTTGTCGACGACAATTGGCTAAACGCTATCCCGAGACAAACGAGCCGCGAGTAGCGCGTAAGACCTCTTTACCCGGGATTTCACCGCAACGGCGACTGCGTTTTTATTCCGCGTTCCCTAAAACACGCGTACATGGAAAGATTCTACGATGTTTTCGCGCCACATTACCCGCAACCTCCCGTACTATATTGTCCGCTAACTTTCGCTGCGCGTTCCTCGTAAATCCCAGCGTCACATTGCCCGTAAAGCCCAGCACCACATTACCCGCTATCCCCGTGCCATATTACCCACAACCTCGAACTAGATTACCCCACTGCATTGTCTAAATATACTCGTGCCACATTACCCGCGAGTCGCCAAATCGTCGACGAAACGTTTCCGACCAATCCGCTGCTTATTGCCGCGGAATCGATATTTCGTTCGGATCGTAGACACTTTGATATACAAAACACCGTGGCGGCGGCCCGAGGCGTTGTATACGGCACACGCACGCGCGCGCACACACGGCGGCTGCAGAGTCGCTTAGTGACGCGCAAATCACAGAGAGCTCGGCGATGTTTGCGCGCGAGGAGCGTAGCTGTTGTGATTGACAGGTGGCAATATGGCAGTGAAGGCTCCCTTTTGCTCTTTGCCGAGCGCGTTACGCAAGCTGTTGCACCCGCATCTGCGCATTCATGCAAAGTCAAACCGTCCATCCGTCTGTCCGTCGCTTTATCCATTCGTCCTTCCGTACGTTCCATCTCCGATAATCGCTCGTACCAGCGAGACACTGCCGCGAAAAAAGCAAAAACACCGTTCGCATCTTTCGCCCTCGTATTTCCGCCAGGTTGCACCGTCGCGTTATTCATAGCCTGCTAATTAATAATCGCGCGCCGTAATAAACCCGGAAATCGCGCTATACAACAAAAATCGAGGATTATTATATTCGTAGCGACACTCGATTTCACGGCTTTCAGCGTCGTTGCGGAATGCGAGGAAGGCCTCGTGGATGACATCGATTGACGCGAGACTTTAGAATTACCCTGAAAGGGAATCCAGCGCTGCGGCTGATTGACGTCTCTATACCGTTGGTATACGAAAGTGGAGTAGGCATAAGAGGGTCGCTTGTAACTCGCGGGTAAATGCGATTTGAGGAGTCCGGGGCGAGGGACCTGGCCTATTCACGAAATGGCCTGCGCCGGGCGAAAAACTAGCTGCAGTGAGAAAATGCCACCCACACCGAGCCGTCCTTTGACCCTGCAGAGAAGTGCGAGTTCGGTGAATGGAACCGTTTTCTACGGCTCGTTTTGTGTACGACTGAGATTCACCAAACTCCCTACTCATTCTCCGCGTACCCCCCACTCCGCCGCATTCCTTCGTCCTGGATTAATGAATTTGGCGATTTTAATTGAATGGATTTAACTTTGATGGGAAATCAAAATGGAATGAAACGGTCCGTCACTCATCCATCTTCCGGTTAGGCCTCGCAACGAGCGTGTTGCGAGGTCGAGACAGCAATAAAGGCACGGTGGGCACGACGATGATCATTTGACTGCGATTCAGCGGAGTGTAATCAAGTCGTCACTGGAGCGAGCAGGTGGTCCCGCAGCGGGGTCTTGCTCCGCGTTTTAATGCGGAGGGGACCATCTTGCGGCTCTCGTGACAATTCACTTTTCCCAGTCGCTGCGCCTATTCTGCCGCGTTATACGCCACTCTTTTCGCCATTGTCCGGCAAATAAAAATGTTTGGCCTAAAGTACGCCTTGGGCCTTTTCAGCTGGGCCCAAGGCGTATACGGGTGAAATTGCTGTAAGGCCGCTCATAAATCACCGCGCTTCGGGTGGCCAAGTCCGTTCATGCGGCTCCAACGCGCATGCGTTCTTCTCTGACTCTGGTTCAATCGAGATCGCTTCAATTAGCGAACGAACTTCCAGCCTGGACTCGAATCTGTGTAAAATGGCACTTACGGCACAAAGGCCGCGGTTCGGGATGAGTATGCGCGATTCCCGTCCCAGGAACCTCCGGATGACCTTTCTGCCCTGAGTCCCTCATTGACTCCCGCTTCGACTTTGTCACAACAGCGTTGGCGACCTCTTTTCAGATTCTGATCTACGACCATGGTTACGGAGACATCCGGGATCCAGCAGGTTCTCTACCTGGCTTTCATTATTTCTCGCCGTTGCTTCCGTTTCATGTAAGAGTCCGTGGAGCAACGCGCGCGCGTCTCCCACACTCGCTCACGCACGGCCGGCCATCTGTCAAAAAGTCAAAATACAGCACTGCCGCGGTATTGTCCCGGTGATCCTGCGGGACCGCTACTTAGCGTCCTCGTCTATATATCCCGGTGTCTATTATGCCGAGCCACGGGCGACGTCCGTTGTGTAGGACATCTGTATCGAGACAATCCACGGCAATCGCGCTGCTGATTTCTATAACCGCCCTTTCACGCGCTCCCTCGCCGATCAGCCGGTCACAATACCGGGATCGGTGTCACGGGGTGGCTCGGGCCCGCGTTCGCATACGCAGCCCGATGTCTTGACAAATCGAAACAACGATGCAGCCCGGTACGACACGGAGTTTACGCGCAATCGTCGACTCGCTATTTGTGTCCTGTGAATTAGCCCCGGCATTCCATTGTCCGCAGGGCACGTTTCCGGAGCGTTGAACCCGTCAGCGGAATCATCGGATTCGGAACCCGCGACCGTCCAACGGATTATTTATTCACAACCGCGCCACGCAACACCGACGTATTTTTACACCGCTGGACCTTTTTACCGCGTCGATCCGTTTTCGTCGAATATACGCCGATCATGCATTCGTTATGACCCTCGGACTACTTATCTCGTCGAACGGTTTCCACGGGTCGACCAACGACATCTCCTGGACATACGGATTAGTTACCAGATCTCGTTGGCGGCCGAGACTTTCGGCTCGTTGTGACATCTTTCCACTCCGTCGGCTTCGGATCGGCAATTGATGTTACGTGACGAGTCGTCGCGGTCTAATTAGAGAAGGATATAAAGAATCCGAAATTTCGACGGAATAATCGAGCGGCCGTATTTTCGCGCAGTCGCCGGTGGCGGGGGAAGGTTTTGGGAGACAAAAAAAAAGGAGACTCGGAGAGGGTTAATTACCGATTAGGGAGATTAAATTCTGCGGTGGTATCGATTCCCAGCCGATAATCGCTCGTGGGAGGCCTTAGTCGGCGCGGGGAGTGGGGGGACCGCCTTTGTTTCTGATTCGAGGGGCATCCTTACGAACGGGTTAGCCGCGCCAGTGATCACCGACGCTAATTACAGCGGATCAGCATCCCGTTCGAGTTTAAAACTCACTCTCCCCCTTTTGTTCCACGGGCTTCCCGCCCCGCCGCTGATTGGCCGCCTGGGATGACACCAAAGTGCTCGAACATGGCGTCTTATCTGATTTCACCGGCGCCCGGCCTCGGATGGGGAAACGCAGCATTTCTCTTGTTTACTTTTAGTTAATTACCGCGTTGCTTCATTGCCGGTTTTATCCACGATCGATCGATACTCCGCCGGTTCGCAATTACGCCTTTACAAATGGCCGAACCATGTGAGTGAACGACGTCGATCGCGCTTCCGGCAGAGAGATCTGTCGACGTTTTACGCAAGGCTGAAATCCGCTGATAGATGCCCGGTGATAATTCGCGGATGGAGGACGAGTCGGCGGTGGTAAATCAACATTTTTATAAACTGCTTGGTATTCATGGGCTCGCGGAAACCATCATCTAGAACGCGAGGGTTCGATCCTCCACGACGAAATCCGCCGCATCGCTGTCTCGCCCAGGAAAATGGTCGCTGCGCGAGCAAACATGGCTCGCTCGATCGAAAACTTTCCCCTGATCAGGTAAACAACGGATTTTCTCACAACTCTTTTTCGAATTCGCGACACTTCGAACACCGTCTATACCGATTTCGACAACCGGTTACACTTCTCTGCTATACGGAGCGTGATTGTAAATAAATGTTTTAATTGGAGAATTTAGTGAGTACAGTTTTGTGTCCGTGAAATCGTTGACGGGTGACAGTCGGTGGCCATTTCGCGATGTTAAACGAAGGGTACGTCGATCGAGCGGTTTTTCGGCCGGACGTCACTTTTAGCGCGCTCACCGACACGTTTTACAATAGAGCGTAATGAAAGTGGAAAAGGTCGCGATGAATTTCGAGTAAAATGTCAATCAGCGAGTTGTCAATTAACGGCTAAGCACAGGGTCGTGCGAGTGGTTGAAATTTTTATGTACCGAAGATTAACATTGGAGCTACTATCGACAGCCACCCATCGCCCACACAAGTGTGTTCATAATATATACACATGTGTATATATATATATACATGCACAAACATATATATGTTTATGCGTACAATGATCATTATCGTAATTAACAATACATTATCGTAAAAGACATATCGTACATTAAATTTGCATCGCACGTACGCGCGGCCCTGATTTTCGAAAGCGGCGAATCGGCGCAGCGCCTTCCTCAGATTTCCGTGGGTTCGGGTAAAACAATCACGCAGGACTCATGCATGTTAATGCGTTGTCGGGACGCGTGAGAGAACGGGAGCTCGGCCAGGATTGAATGCCCAATATCAACGATCCGCCCTCGTATATAACCACGTCACACACAGAGAGCCGACGCTGCCGCCGACTCTGAGAAACCAATATCGCAATAATTGCAGATCGCGCGAGCAAGTCGCGCTCGGCGACGAGAGCGCCGTTTTGTCGGAGGCGGATTATTTCAACGGTGAGCGCGGACGCGTAATGAAATGCGGAAAAAACCGATTCGCGAATCAGCATTCCCTCCTCCTCTACCTCCCATTCGACCTCATCCTCCGTCTCCCCCAACCACCGGGCTGCGAATCCGATAAAGAGGAATGCGCGCAGGGGAAAGATTGGTTGAGTCGAAGCAAAAATGGTCGAATAAATGCCACGTTGTGTGACCATTTGTTTGCTGAAAATAAACATTGCACCAGCTCGCTGGTTTTGCTCGAGTCCCGATACTTAATGAACTGTGGTAATAATAACCAGGGGTTTATCGTTACGGCAATCGCAGGATTTTGTGTTAGCCGGGCGTGCAAGATTATTAGGACTATAGCAATGATGCTTTTTACTATTCTTCCAGTCAAGGTATTTCGTCGTCCGTCTTTTAGATGACACGCTTGTCCTGGCTATCATTGTTGTTACCAGCAGTGTTAAAGAAAGCTGAAAAAAGTATTCGTGCAAATTATCAAATTATTTCAATTATTTCTTCATTTCGTTCTATCGAGCAGCAACATTGGTAACAATTTTCAGCAGAAGTTTCGGTAAACCACGATTGAATCGTCGATTAGGCATCCGTTTGAAAATGAAATAACACTCGATCACAATTACCGGACGATTGACGTAACTTACACGGTAACTGATTTCCCATCTAACCGAAACCTGACTAAAAACGTTACCAGCGAAACGCATTGCTTTTACGATCGCGATAAAACTCAACTTCGTCATGCGCACAAGTACTTTCGTCAGACATGATCTACAAAATTAGATTGAAACCTAATCAACCTCTGCGTCGAACGTTAGATTTTGTCCTTAAACAACAGTGCAATCCGCTTTTTGCAACGATTCGTGTCCAGTAAAGACGAGGGAACAGTTCCGTCCAGAAATATTCTCGGCAATCTCGGTAACCTTGGACAAAGCCCGTATCAATGCGCGTATAAACGGCGTCATATTTTCCACGGGTATACAGATTCGAGCATATATCGCACACAGACACACACACACAGACACACGCCGTAACACATAGCCGCGCGTGCGCGCCTATCGTGCAATTTCCATTAAACTCCCGTATTTTGTATAATATATTACACCCGTTGGAAACGAGTGCAGTGTATAGATTAAGTCGTAGCAAGCTTCTCCCGTGTATACATTTAATCAATATACGAACTAGTTCCGCGGACTGTGGTACACAGGCAGACACAGTCCGGGACTCGGGACCGGTGTGTTTGCGCTGGATATGGAAGTTCGGAGGTTAGGTCGGCCTCGGCGGGCTGGAGTGGTACTTAGCGAGCCAACACGCTCCGACTTAATACATCAAAGGCCTTCCACTCGTGGTGGTTGCGTTCGTGGAAACGCGGCGGTGTGGGTGCGCGGTACCGCGCGGCCACGACGTCGCCCCCATGCATAATCACGCCTCGTCTTTGTCCCTTCGAAATTGATTTATTATTCAAAGCGACGCGTGTTTCACAATGTGTATTTACCACGGCGGGATGCAGCGGGATGCTGGAAGGCGGTCGTGTCCTCGCGTGTGCACGGTACGTTCCCGCCGCGTGGACACGCGCTGACCGACACTTTCCGCCGTAGGAGTCGGGCAAATACCGTCGAATTGGCGCGATTTATGCCGAACGTCGCGGTTACACGGTGTACAGATGCGATGCCGCATCTCGGATCGGCTGTTCGTAAGTCATCCTAATCGCGATATCGTATATTATCGGCGGCCAATGGCGGCCGCCGTGTGGGTGCCGGGCGTTACACGCGAGAGGACGCGGTGCCCGGCGGGCTTCGTGACTCCACGATCGTGACTCCTCGCTCGGGCGAGGACTGATAGCCGAAGTCCGCGGAGGACTGAGCTCTGGGGTCGCGACCCCTCCGGGGCATCGATCGAGTCCTCTTGTCGCGGATCGCGTACTACGTACGAGCCGTGTACGTACTCGCGGACCTTCTTATACTCCCCGTCCAACATGGCGGCCGTCCTTCTCGCATTGTGTACGCGCGTACACACACACGCCCGCGCACGTGTGCACACTCGCCAGCGAAAATATTGACGGAAAACAGGCGGCCGAGTTAATTAAACCGGCTCGAGATATCCAGGGAGTGTCTCCTACGTGTATTTAGTTGACCTATGCGCCGTCTCATTCTCCCCTCTCCCCCTGCCCTCCCCGCGCCGCACTCCGTCGCCGTCTTTCCTCGTATCCGACGTGTCGTACGCTCCGAGTGGTAATTTCCTGATAGCTCTCGCCCCGGAGACGCGCAACTGGCGACTCCTGCGGGCCGCCCGCTTTTTCCTCACGCCTCTAATGAAAACGTGACGAAGGCGTTTGGCGCATTCGTCAACCGGTAATTGTTCATCCGGGAACGCCGACCGATTCCGCACGCGAGAATTGATAAATCATCGACACCCTCGACTCTTGCGTGTATCGCCGTCTTGATTCACACTCTAATCGCTCGCGCAGCATAAGTTGCAACCGCTTTCTCTTCTTCCCCCCTCCACCTCCCGCCGGTCACTCTCGGCATTAATTCTGAGATATGGGCGCGCTTTATGCGGAATCGCCGTCCAAGTGCAGGGAGGCTAAGGGGGGAAGGAGCAGGATAGGATGAAAAAGGAGATAAGTCAGCGGAGGTCCGGCGCAGCGGACTGTCTTTAATCGCAAGATACATGTTTATTTGCGGGTGCGCGCCGAACCGGGATCATAATTTCAGGGATGAAACTAGCGGCCGCAGATTAATATCAATCAACGTGCGGCCGGCCGCTTAGCCGGCAAGCTACAAGCATTAGACGGCCGCTCGTGTTTCAGCGATCCAGTTCAGGGTCGTATCGCCCATCGGGCGCGAAAGGGATTTATCCCCCGGGCATCAAGACAGTGTTCATTCTTTATCCGTATCTGCTGGCTACTGCATAATGTAACGAAACAGTTCTTAGACGGGCGGGAAGCGTCACCGCGAAGATTTAGGGTGGCGGGCCGCGGGCGCGCATCCAGCCGGTGAGTTATGAGATACGGGACGACGTGTATACGCGGTTGATCCGGCGTGATACGAGACGCATTGTTGCGTTCGTCAGGGCAGGGACAACAATGTGATGAGCGATGCACGCGGCCGGGCGAGATCCAACGCGGAATCGAGGCGAGGGCGTTGGAAGGCATTGTGCGCTGATTATTCCGGCGCCCACGAAACGTACACCGGGCATCGGCGGCGGATGAAATCTTAGCAGGATGCCGTTGGGGTGGTCCCGCAGACGCAGCACGGTAGCCGGCTAAGCTCGGCCTAAGGACGCCTTATCTGACGCGCGTCATCGCTCGGAAACCTTATATTACCCTTTTAGAAAATTCCGCGATGCTAATCGCCGAACGACGAGGCGGAAGGTTTCGCTGCCGCGGGCCTCCAGGGGAGATTTCCCGGCCGAGGGATACGCTGCGATGACCCACGGGATGACCTAGAACCGCGTGGGTGGAGCTTGCGGGACGCACACTTTTCCGCCGGCGACGGCACTCGGACGGCTGAGCGCGGATAAGCCGGATTAGCAAGCCCCTGCGCCCCGGATGCCTGTAACTGTCGATGAAGGCGGATTAAAGCCAAAGACTGTGAATGCCAGCACGCGGACCCAACGGCGCGGGGACCGACGCCCTTCGACGCCACGACCGAATCACGTCCTCGCGCCAATCCGATCTAACCCGGCCACTCGCTAATCCGGTTTGCGGCACCGAACACTCCTTACCTACGGATTAACTCCGGAGTCGCGGAAAAGTCCGCGACTCATCGCTCGGCGATCGATACCGCGATTAACGCGCGGAAACGAATTTCGCCGGAACGTGACGAATTAATTAATGATCGTTCGTTGCGCCGGTTATTATTCATGATACCAACAGCAAAATTCGCTTATAGAGCCGGTGGAATTACAGGCTGGCTCGTTACGCCGTTATATCGAGACTGAATGTTTTATTCACCGGCCAACTCCGTTTCGCTGGACATTCCGGAATAATCTGTCACGATTAGCCGCAGTTAATGAAAACTCGCTATTTTATTAAACAACGAGGTTCGCGTGAATGAATCGGTAATTAATAATGGACCGGGGATTAAATGGTCAATCGGCGAAACGACAGAGTTATAACGGTTCGCCGCTGATAGTCGAGGCGGAGATTGAAACGTGGCTTTGTATCGGGAGGGGGAAAACCAAGTGGCGGATTACGGGGTCTTTATTGCTTCACTTCAAAGTCATTTTCTCATTCGGCAGAATACACCGATGCGCTTTTCGAAAGAGAGATTCACCGTTGAGACGCTCGAGTTCTTCGGGTGTCCGACAAAACGCTCAACGACACGGCCGTCTTTGCCCGGACGCTTAATCACGAAAATCTGTAGAACCGTCGACGAATTTGCAAAAGCGGTTTTAGCCGTTGTCTCGCCGAAGCAAACAGAAGATTAGACGGTCCGCTGTCGCAGGAAGGCTGACCTTTGTCGCCACCAGCCAAGCCACCCGTTGTGTTGCTACAACTGTAAAGATTTGCTTAATACGAGATTACTAATTCGCCGCAGGGTAATCCGGGCTGATTCCGACACCTTCCAGTTACCTGCGCTGCCGCGCACGGAATCGAACGTTGCGAGAGGTGTTTGCTTTCAACCGGCCGCTGCGAGTCACCTCCACAACAGAAATTCCAGCGCGCTGAACTTTAGAAATCGCTTTCGTTCCGTGCGCTGTAGCTTGTTTGTCAGGGAAGATTAATTTGAACTTTTTAATGCCAGATCGGAATCACGTAGGCAACAAAGGTATTAAAAGCATTTTCGAATATATTCTTGTGTACAGACAAGTTAATAGTCGCGGTATTTTTGAATGAAATATGGCTGTGTACTAAATGTAAATGTTGATGGATGGTAAATAAATAACGTGTTTAACCAGATGTTCGATACGTACGAGGTAAAATTTGATTATACAAATTTCTGTGTAGTGCAAGAATTATCTTGATGTAGGCAATAACTGTTAAAAAAACGTCTATGTTTTTTAATCGAGAATGATTATAATTGCAATGTTAGAAGTATATTTTTTTACTATGCCTTCAAAAGTATCAATTATTAGTTAATACTTGTAATAATTGTTAGTTAAAACTTGTACGGTGATAGTTGCTGATGATAAGCGTACACACCTCTTCTAACAAAAATTGTAAAAAAAGGTATTTCCATTGTACCATTTGTCTCAATATCGTTCATGACAATAATTGTATATTTATAATAGATTTTATGCATTTGAAAGTACACCTTCGGTACGTTGTAATATATGGTAATTTTTCA